>PJEX01000235.1:0-75130 GCA_005350895.1 Colletotrichum tanaceti
TATTATTACTATATCTATAGATACTAATAAGATATTTAAAGAATACAGTTTTACTTATAGTCTATATTCTACTTATACTACTTAAGAAGCATTCTAATACTATAGTTATAGGGTAGTAGTAGATAGAGAGTACTAAAAGTCTTATCTAAAATTAACTATCTAATCTTTTTATCTAAAATATTATACCTAGTGTACTTTTATGATAAGAATTTTCCTAACCTAAAAAACCTATACTAGCCTTAGCGTGTAGGTATAGGGAATTATTAAACCTATACCTAAATTTTTTCAAACCTATATAACCTAAAACCTAGATACCTATACCTATAGGTTAGAAAATAACCTAACCTAAATCTTTAGGTACCTATAGGTCCCTATAGGTTAGGTATTTTTATGTCTATATAAAAGGTCTAGCTAGGTAAATTTTATAGTATTTTCCCCTTAGAAATACTTATACTATAACTAGTATAGAGTCTTCTAACTATAAGAGGCTTATAGTATAAAGTTATAAAGGTAGGTTATAGAGGTATAAATCTTAGGCTAAAGGATATTAGGAAGCTTAGTATAAACAGCTATACACCTAGCCTTACGCTTAATTATAGCTATAATACACTCTATAGCGCTATTTTATGCTTAGGTATTTAGGGCGCTTACCTTAATATATATACTGTATGCGTTAAGGCTAGTAGAAACCTTATTATTATTAGCTAGCTTATTATTAATCTTAATAACCTTTACCTTATAACTATAGTATACTTTAAGTATAGTAAGGAAGTCTATAATTGTGATAAGCAGTATATCTATCTTATAGGTATAAAGGTAAAAGTCCTAAGTTAGGCCTATTATATAGTCTAAAAAGAGTATATAGGAGTCGTAGCCTATATAGCCTACCTTAAGGTTATAAAAGTTAACTATAAGGCAGTTACTAGGCTTTATATAGATAACTAACTCCTATAGGCTCCTTTAGACTATATAATAGGCCTTACCTAGGGTATAAGCTTTATAGTTAACTATTATTATAGGCTTATTAAAACCTTAGATATATACTCTATAAGTAATATTAGGGATCCTTTTAAGCGCTTCTAGGCTAGGGTATCTAAGACGCTAGTGCTAGGTAAGAAGGTTACTAAGGATAGGCTTCCTATAGGTAGCTGTTATAAAGGCGTTTCTTTTACACTTTAGGCGCAGCATCTTATCTATATAAATAGCTAGTAGGGGGACTATAGCTATAAGTATAGCGTCTAATAAAAATAGCTAATAGTTAAGCACCTACTAGCTGTAAATCTTATTAATATATATAATAAATAACTTATCTACTTTATATAGGTAATTGTTACTTAGGCTTATATCCTACTAGATCCCTTACTAGCATAGCTTTAAGAAGGAGATAAAGTTAGCAGCAATACCTCTATAAAGGGTAACATTATATAAGGTAAGCTTGATAACATAGTTCCTATACGCTTAGAGCTTAACCTCTATAGTGCTATACGCCTTAATAGGTAGCTATTATACACTAGCTTATATAAAATTATCTATAGTTATACTATAGAGAGTTTTAAACTATATAGTATTATTAAATATATAGATATTACTACCTAAATTAAGTATTACTAACTTAGCTAAGTAATATTAGCTCTTAGTAATATAAAAAGAGGCTATAGAAATCCTACCTTAGTATCTACTATAAAGTTAATTAGAGCTTTTAGCTAATATTCTTACTACTTAAAGCTTCTTAGTAAGGGCTTTATTAGTCTAGAGGTGTATTTTAATAAGCCTTTTAACGCTTTTACTAAGCAGTTTATTATATCTTTTTAGGTAAGGGAGCGTATAGAAGTACTATATAATACTATAATAAGGGCCTGTATAGAGCCTATAGGTAGTATCTAAGGTTATATACTTTATAGGTAGTATCTCTACTATACTTATACTTATACTTAAGCGCTTATACTTTATAGTTATACTAGCTTCTTATAATAGTAGAGGGGTATTTACCCCCTTAGCTAATAATACCTCCTTTCTCCTACGCCCTCTATAGTTATAGCCTTATCCCCTATAGTTATAGTTCCTATAACCCTCCTTCTTATTATTATCTATTATTTTAGTATAGGTAGGACTAAAGGCCTCTTACCTAGCCTTCTTTATATACTTATTTTTATCTACTAACTATAAGAACTCTTAGATATTAGAGAGTACTAATCCTAGCATTAGGTAGTTATTAAAGGCATTAGTAACCTTAGTATAGTAGTATATATATACCTAGCTTAAGAGATAGGTCTTCTAAAAGGCTACTATAAATAAGTTAAACTAGTTACTTAAGAGCTAGGCCCCTAAGATACTACTAGTAGTAGCTTTATAGAGTACTTTTTCTTACTTTACTAGCTAGGCTTTAACTTCCTTCTTAGTTCCTAGGTACCTTAAGGTTACTTAGAGGACCTTTTCTAGTATAATATATATATTCTCTTTATATTTAGAAGGGTATATTCCTATATAAGCCTAGAGGGTAATTACCTAGGCATTAACCTTATTATTAGAGGTATAGTAATAGAGCTTAAGGTTAGTAGAGATAGTCTAGTGTATTTATTCTTAGAGGTTACTATAGCGCTTAAGGCGTTTCTCCTATATATATAGGTTATTATTATACTATGTATAGTGCTCCTTATACAGGAGAAGGTTAGATAGAGAGAGATCCTCTAGCTGTAATATATGTTATAAGGCGTCTACTATATGTAGGAGTATATAACTAATATCTAGGGCTAGAGTTATATCTTTAGGCTCCTTATATAAAGGCTGTAGCTTAGGTTAAGGCTGTAGCTGCTGCTGCTGCTGCTAAAGGGCTGTAGTCTATAAGCGTGTCTCACGTGCTAGGACGCTTTTAGCTCTTAAAGGAGCAGTATTTAAAGGGGTATTTACAGTAGTGCTTATAGGGGTTATTATAACTATACCTATATATAGGTAATTATGTATTAAGGGCTTTTCTAGCTTAGTAAGCAGCCTATTAAGTGTCTTAGATACGTTACATATAGTAATTAATAGGTTAATTATATCTTAAAGCTTATAGGTTTTTACCTTAGTTTTAAGCTAGTTAAACTAAAGAACCTAATTAGTAGGGCTATTAAGAATAGTCTTAGTAGTATTAGTAGATATCTTATAAGCTTATAAATAGCTTTATAGTACTTATTATTATTAGTTTTTTTAAGTATATAAGACTCTTAATTATTAGATTATTAAGGGTTACAGTAATAAGTTAATTAAATATATATTAAGATATATCTATATAGCTATTATACCCTATAGCTAGCCCCTAACTTAGGCCTATAAGAACCCTATTCCTAGGCGCCTAAGGCTACAATTAGAGCCTACTGCTTAGGAAGACGCATGCAGCAGTCCCTCTAATATTTAGAGAAGGGCTAGCTACGCTAGGCTTAAGCCTATCTCCGGGCCTATGCCCTGTGCGCACAGGTTGCGCCCCGTGTGCGTACATCCTTCAATTTAACAGAACTGGCGGATCTTTTGGCTGCATGGCTGAATTGTCTATTGACGGACGTGGCATACTACCTACATCCTTATAAGGAGGCTTATAATCTCTTATATACTTAAGTACTTTATAAGTACTATAAGGATTATAAGAAAGGACTTTCTAAGCGTCTTTAAGGTACCTAACTATTATAAATTCTAATTATAAAAGGCTAATAAAAAGCGTTCCCTAAGGGGGTATATTAAATTAGTAGGTAAATGTAGGGGGTATACCTTAGGCGCTACTCAAGCGACCTAGAGATAGGGTAAAACTAGCCTAGATAAGCCTAGCTATAATAGAGAGTCTTTTATAGACTTAGCCTTAGGTAACAGGCTTTATAGAGGCCTTAGGCACCTAAAAAAGGGGTCCTTAAGGGCCTTATTAGGTTATAAGGGCTAGAGCTAAATAGTTATATCTATATCTTAATATTCGTATAATTATACTACAATTATCCCTAACTAACTTAATATATAGGATAGTAGGTCTAGTGTAAATTTAAAGATCTCTTTAGGTAATATTAGGTATATTAACAAGATAAATCTAGCTTCCTAAAATTAGGGTTTTCTGAATTAGAGTATATATTAGCTAGGGACAAGAATATATGGGTTAGAATTAGGATCTTCTAAGTTATATACACATATATTAGAATACACCTACTTATCACAACATAACTCTTATATAATTAACCCTATAACTTTTGATAACATTACTATTCTTAATTATTAAAATAATAAAAGAGTATACTACGCCCTAGTTTTTTCTTTTCTAAGTGTAAAAGGTTTAGCTAAAGGCCTTAATAAGGGAGGAATTAATAATAGGTATAGGTGAAGGTATAAGATTTAAGCTTAACTATTCCTATAGGCTAGCCCATGGAAAGGGTTTTATCTAGACAGGTGGAGAAGTAAGGGGTAAGGTCCAGAGTATCCGGACCATCCGGTCTATCGCTAAAGGTTCGCCGAAGGTCCATGAATATCCTTACACTAAGTAACAGCACTATAACCTTTATAGCCTAGCAGCATAATCTAATAACAATATTAAGCGCTTAGGCTGCTTAGCGAATTCGCTGTTATTTCTATATACATTCGCTACATTCAACAGAAGTGTTTTATCTATGACTGTAGGGGACTGTGGAGCCGACTAAGGAGTCGTGCGGGGCCGTTTGTCGCTGGGCCGTCGCCGAGCGTGCGGACAGGTTCGATATCCCTCCAAGTAAACTGAGCAAGGTCAAATCACAGGAACACGTACCAATTAGAGAAACAATGAGGTAGTCTTGCTAATGCATCTGTTTTACCTCTAAGCTACATCCTAACCCTCCTTCTAACCAATGTACTCCTTTCCCATCATACAATCGTCCTTGTTATAGGACTTTGGCCAAACACCGCTTCTTCCAGGGGCCAGAATGCCGTTGGGATCGAGATTATCATGAATCGTCTCATGCATCTTCCACAGCGCACCGTTGTTGAAGTCGAATGTGTCGGCAACCTGGTCCATGAGCCCGACGTGAGTTCGGAACATGCTCCAACCGTTCTTCTTCCACTCCCTCACCAGGGTACGTGCTAACCACTGTGCACGGCCTCGCATATCCTTGTCCTTGCGATCGTAGGGAATGATGCAGACATTGTCTGAATTCATGTCAGCACTGGACGTGGGAACATTCAACAAGTAGATACTTACGCATAGTACGGAAGTAAGTCACGTAATGACTGATGTAGTCGATGCCAGCCTGGGCGAAAAACTCCTTGGCCCGCGAATATTGGTCCCAGACTGCGCTGCCCTCCAGTCTGGATATAGCGGCCACCATGATGACGGAACAGTTTGGTAGCCATTGCTTCATCCAGCCAAACTCGCCCATGGATGAGATGCCCTGCAGATATGTGGCACGAACACGGACAAGGTTCTGCTCGTCGGGATACTCGTCAAGGGTGGCCCACTTGCTACCAGGGATCTTGGTCATCTCACGCTTGATGTCCTCAATGAGTGCCTCGCGAACCTTGTCAGAGCCAAAGACCGCACCAATATAACGCCAGCGACCGGTGTTGAGCTTCTTGGCCATCTTCTCAAAGTCCTCCTCCGGGATGACCTCCTTATGAGAAGCATTGGTGTAGCTGGAACGGGGGCCGTAGTGTGCCGCTTCAAGAGTAAGATTGCGCAGGCTGACAGAGCTTTGCAGGGTGCCGTCCTAGTACATTGTGAGATGACTTCCTTTTGCAAAAGCAGTACGGTCTTACCAAGTCGAGAGGCCGAATATAATCAACCAGTGCCTCAAGATCTGATTCTTTCTCAAGCGTGACGGAGAAGGGAGTCATCCCTTTGGGTGCCGGCATAAGCTGTAGAGTATTAGAATATTGAGAATTCACGAAAATGCGGGCTCAAGATGCATACCCAGAAGCCCATCTTCGTAACAATACCACTGTTACCCTGCGAGAAGATACCGTCATTCATCGGACCCCAGCCGTATGGAAAAAGCGCGAAAGCCTCGTTTAGCTTCTGATCGGCTGGGTGAACACCTTCGGCGGCCTGCTTGCGACCTTCGGGATCCTGAACGGCACCCATGCCCATCCTGACGACTTCGCCATTAGGCAAAACAACCTCCATCCCGCTATGCTTTCCCCAACGATCACCGTACAATGAAGCTCCTCCTCCGCGATCTAGGGCATTACCAATCATGGAGCCCCATCCAAGTCCAGATGAGTCGACACGGATTCTGTCGATCAGGTTGTGCTCCTTCAGATAGTCGCTCATCTGCATGAATGTCACACCGGGCTCGACGATGCACACGAATGCTTTGGTATCGACGTGAATGATGCGGTTCATGTGCGTGCCCAAAACCATGACAAGTGAGCCTGGGACCTATAGGACAAGGTTAGCTTGAAATTTCCAATAGCTTGCCTCGCAGGATAAGTCGATTGCTTGAGCTAGCGAAGTAGACGCAGCAAACCGTTGTCCAAATCCAGCACAATCATCATGACATACTCTTGGTGCCGATCCTCCGTAAGCGAGGTTCCTACCAGTGCTGATGGGCCAGAGTGGCATCTTGTGCTCATTGGCTGCCGCAAGAATTGCTTGGATCTCTTGGACGGTTCGAGGATGGCAAATTGCAGATCCAACCAACTCCTGCTCATCGTCAAATGAGCGGTAGTAGTCGTGTGTCCGGCAGTTGCGGCCAAAGTCGTCATCTTCGTAACCCTCCAGATCCATCTCTGGTGTGATTACTTGGAAGTTGGCCTCGCCGACCACAGCAATGACTTGCTTGGCAAACGTATCGAATGACGCCGGCGTCATATTTGGGGGGAGGAACTTTGGCGTGTCCACATCTTCTTGGCTGGACCCATTGAAAACACCATTGGCGGCGGCGCCCTTGTTCGGGCCAACCGCGCTGTCTACGCTGATGTGGTAAAGTGGCACCTGGGCGGTTGTCATGACTGCGGTCTCCATGAATCCTGTGGAAAATGAAATCTTGTGGTTGTGTGGAAAATGAATGACCAATAGTCGAAAGAATGAGCAAGGTTTCGATACCACAACTTCTTCTTCTAAAGCTTCTACAGTGTTCTCAAGCTACGTTTATCTACTTGGTCACTTTGGTCGGATGAATGGCTCCTTGGGCCAAGTGACGTGTCAATAATGTCAACTCTTTCCAGCCTAGGCATATCCTCCGAAGCACAATGTGCTCCAGACTCCGTACCGGAACCGTTTCGGAATGCCAATGGGGGCGAATAGTGTGGGGAAATCCGCGTTGGAGCACGTACATCGTATAGTCCAACGGTGAAAAGGACATCAGGGGGAGATACCGGGGCCAATCATTATACGAAACTTTACACAAATGGAGTTTCCGCACATTGTTTACTTTACGGACATCAACAAACAAGAGGAGCAACACCATAGTCGGAGTCGTGTGGTTGCAATATGCAAGTCATTAGGCCCGATGATGTGTTGTGAACTTGTGTTGCAGTGAGAGATGCGAGAGTATTAGTTGGCGTGTACTACCTAAGGGTCTTAGTCATTATTCTGAGCTAAAAAACCCTTCCTTACAGATAGGGCGAAAAAATAGGGTTGCTATGTAGAAAAAAAGGGTTACTACTACTTATTATTAAAAACTTTATTTTAGCTATTAACTATAGTATACCCTACTTTTTGCATTAATAATATCATATTACTATAATATTACATAGTATAAAGTCCTAGAAGATAGCCTATACAAAGAATTAGAATATCTCTATATATATAGAGTATATAGACTTATTGTAAAATAGTGATATAGGTATTACTCTTGTTATTATCCTCTATATGTTACTACTTTCTTTTCAATATATATTAATAGAGGTATAAAGGGTTATACTCTATTTAACCCCTACTCTACTATTTATATAATGTATCTTAGATTCTAAAGTATCTTAACTTATACTATCCCTATAATATTATAGGTTATAGTATTAGTACTATAAGTAGTTTAAGAGGTAGAGGTAAAAATAACTTCTCTAGATTAGTATTATTATCCCTAAGCAAGTTAATAGACTTCTTACTACTCTCTAGATTATTAATATTCTCTTTTATAGAGTTATCTATGTTAATAAAGATCTTAGAGTTAAAGTCTATACTAACTACCCCTACTGCTATCCTAGCTAGCACCTACTTACTATTATACTAAATAAAGGGCGTAGGTCTATACTAAAATAAAGTAAGAAGTTAGTTAGATAGAGGTATTAAGTTAAGGTTAATAGTTAACTTTTCTTTCTTTTTATCTTACTAGAGGGGATATAAAGCGTTGATTAATAGATAGTTAAAACTTTTTTAGTATAGGCTAGCTACTTTTCTAAAGATCATCTCTTTACATATCTATTTACTAGCTAATACTTTAAGGTATTATATCTCTAGTAGACATTCTATTCTAAGTAGTAAATATCTTTTCTAAGTAAAGCTTACTACTTACATACTTTTTTCTAAGTAGCCTTAGATAGCTGCTTAAAAAATACCTCTTATTTATCTCTAATAAGAATATAAGTTATAAAGAAGTAACTAGGCTTAATAACTGATTATTACTAGATGTAATATTACTATACCTTTAGCTTAGTGTTACAGTCCTTAAGATACTATACTTACTGTTTACTATTAAGAGATCCCTTAGAGATGATTTTTTTTATTACTTTAAAAGCCTTCTTTATAGGTAAGCTCTATGTGTTGTTATATTTCTACTTAATATAGTTAGCTAATAGTATAAGCTTATCAAGAAGTCCTATTCTAGTAGAATACATATAAGGTAGGATACAATATCTTTACCCTTTTCTTATATATACTAAACTAACTAAGATAGTATAATACTATTAAAGAAAGGCTAGGTACTTAACTTCTTAAATTCCCTTATAATATTTATAGCTATAAACATAGAGTTTATCTGATTAAGGATACTAATAATATTACAGTATATAAAGATAAGCTTACTATTCTACATATACTATTAGAGTAATTTTTAAGAAGCTATCTAAAATAGCTAGATGACTTTGAGTTCTATTAGCTAGAGGATATAGGTTTCATAAAGTAGAAAAGAACTTAAGATAATATTGACGTTAATATAGCTCTAAATACGCTTAACCCTAATATACTTAGTATAGCTATAGAGAAGGAGTAAATAATATAGCTACTTAGAGTTCTAAAGAGTCTCTTAGTAATAATAGTACTATTAGTAAATACTACTTACTACTTTATTAAAACTCTAACTATTCATATGAAGGCTAAAGTAGTTATTAAGAGACTATCTTATATAAATATACTTCAGTAACTTTATAAAGAACTTAGTATTAAAATAATACGTCGATTTATTAGTATCTCTTAGTTTAAAAATCTTATAAGTAAATAAAGAAAGTAAATACCCTTAGTAACTTAGTATATAGCCTAAGTAGTAATTAGTATTACAGACTTTACTATAAATCATAAGTATAGATAGAGCCTATATATTTAATAACTTTTACTAAATAAAGTCTACTTAGTAGGCTACTAATAATCCGATAAGGAGTAGTAAGACTATAGACTTTTTTATCTCCTCTCTTTAGTAAAGATATATTTAACAAAGGTATGTCTATTATTAATTAAAAATAGCTATACCCTATATTTATCTGTACTAAGACTAACTACTAGCGTCTTTCTAGTACTTCACTAACCTACTATATACCTTTACTATAGATACCTTAAATCCCTAAGAGATACTAAAGGTCTAGATTACTATAGTAGTAAATACTATATTAAGCCCCCTCTAGTAAAGGGTTATTAAAGTTACTAATAAACGATTAAGATAGCCTAAGTTAGTAACTATAGTAAGGAATATAAGTTAAGATTACACCACTAATAATCTGTTACTAGTTTTAGTTACCTTATCTAATAAGAACTACTAATTAGTCCTCTAAAGTTTATAGAGAGAAGAAGTAAGTATACTATAAAGGCTAAGTAAATATAAGATAAGATTACTATAGATAAGTATTTCTATTAGCTAGACTTAGAAGTCTAGTACTTAATTAACTCCTACTTAAAACCTATTGCTTCGTAGATAGTTATTAACTTATTACTTTCTATATCTTAGGGGAAAACTAATGTTTATATAATCTAGAAAGGTTTATGTTATATCTTAATTAGATATATAAAGACTTTTATATCTCGTTCTATATAACTAGCTAACTATTTAGCCTCTACTAAAGAGAAGACTAATTACTCTTTAACTTCTTAGTAAGCTAATTACTATTTCTCTTAATAATCTACTATGAAATACTTTACTTTATAGAAATACTAAAAGATGTATTTATATATCTAATAGATAACTATAATATAAGCAGTAGATAGCTTCTAGATCTCTATACCTTAGTATTTATATATAGATTAGAGGAATTCTCTATCCTTTATCTTAGAATTATCTCTATTAGTTATTTTTAATATATTACTATACTACTTATATCTTCTCTAAGTTTATTATCTTATAATTTCTACTCTTATACTAATCTATCCTAAAATATTTTGGTATTAAAGGGTAAAAGACTAGCAATTAGGAACCTAACTATATTTATTACTACTTTGTCTAGTAAAAGGTTTATATTAAGTTATCTTAGACATTTTATATATAATACGCTAATAGTTATATAGGTATTAATACTAGCTAACCCTAATCAAGTGTTTTAACTAGTATTCTAATCTTTAACTAACTAAAAATAGTAATTAGTTTAATTATATTAAAATAGATAATAATGTAATAGTTAATAGATTATTTTATACTATATTACTTACTAGTTTCTTTAATAAAACTGTTAGTTTTCTAAACTTTTATAACTCTCTACAGTAACTTTTACTTATAATATATACATTTAATATAGGCTTTAAATCGCCTAGCTTTAGACCTAAATCTTAAAGTATAACTTAGTATATTATATCTAGAAGTAATCTCTCTAGCCTTAATAAAGTTATAAGAAGATAAGCTTAAAGTATTAAATCTATTCCTTATAATATAAGATAACGTTAGTATAATAATATAGTAAGATTTAGTTTCTAATATTAAATTATACTAATCGACTTTCTAGTTATTGTAAGCATAGAGATATAAGTAACAGGGTTGAAATTGCCGAAGTAACCAGAGTAATAAAGGGTAATATTATCGTAGTTAAAGTTAGAAAAGATAACCTTGAAAACCATGGGAAATAATAGGTGAATTGCAGTGTAAGTAATAGTATTAATGATAAATATCAAGATGATTCTAATAATCCTATAGTAATAATAGTGGGTAGAAATACCCTTATGATTATCTACCTTACTGCAGTTATTCCTCTTAATCCTACTATTAATCCAATTAGTTAAAGGATAATAAGTGGAACTGTTAGAGGTTATGAGATGGATGTGGGAGTTGAAACATTGGCTTGTTTGGAGTGCTTGGGGCCTGTTTTAGATCGATAAGATCGGATAGGTTATTGGGACCTTGCGGGTTAACCGTGCGGGTTACGCACAGGCCACTAAGAGGTCCGTGCACCACTTTGTATAGTATTATAGCCTAAATTCCAAGGAATCTAAAACTAAAATCCCTATAATTATAGCACTTCTAGTTCTTAAGATATAGCTGGTTGAATAACTAGTATACTAGATACTATATCCTTTAGGGTATTAGAGATCCTTTCCAGGGTACTTAGAACTCTATTCTAGGGTACTTAGAAATAATGTTTCATGTTATAAGAGTTATACTCTTACAGTTATTTTATCTATATATAAAGATAGAGATATATCCTTATTATTACTTTTAAAAGAGTAAGAGTTATAATAAAGCTAGCGTATTAATCTTACTTAAAGTTTTTTATAGAAGAAAAAGAATATCTAGAGTTACCTGTTTTATATAATATAAAGAGGTTAGTAGAATAAATAGATATAAAATATAGTAAGTAGATAAATAGGAACGTTATAGGGATATCCTTATCATAGAGGTTATAATAGGTATATAGTAGTAGTAGTAAGTACTTATTTAATATAGGAATCTTTTAATAAAAAAGGTAAGAGGTAAAGATTAGAGTATTAATAAGTGTAGTATTATAGTTCTTTAAAGTTCCTTTATACTAAATATAATATCTAGGGTTAGGGTAGAGCTGTAAAGAATCTAAAAATATAACAATATCTACTACTAAGATTTACTCTAAGTATACTATTTTATTATAATTATAGCCCTACTATTTACCTAGTTAGTATAAGATTCCTAATATCTTTATTACTTTTGTTATTATCTTCTAGTTTAACATTTTAGGGGCTTTTAGTATGTATGTAAAGCAGTTTAGCTTAGTAATCGCTTTATGACTATAAAGACGCTAGCTAAAATAGTTAAGAGACCTAATATCTTAACCCTAAAAAAGCCTATTATTTTACGAATTCTTTTTCTTTATAACTAAATCCCCTAAAATACTAGGTCTAAAAAACTAGTTTTACCTCGTAATATATAGTTTAAAACTATAGTTTTTAATTAGTACTATAGAAAAGATAATAGATTAGCTCTTTTAAGGTTAACTGACTAGAGGTTTAATATTATATACTATAGTGTATTTTATAAACTTCTTATAGATATATATTTTGTTTAAACTTTTTTATACCTTATATCTTACTATATTTATATTATGTTAATTAAATATATATAAAGAGATATATATAAGTATGTCTAAATATATAGAGAAAGTTATTCTCCTAAGCTATATATAATTTTAAGTATCTAAATATATATATTCTAATACTAAGATATTTAGGCTATTAATTAAGTAATAAATAGTCTTTAGTAAAAAAACAATCTTAATACTATATTTAAGAAATATTAACATAATATATATATTAGTATTTCTTATTATAGTTATTCTCTTACTAAACGTCTATATATTTAAACTTATCTATATAAAGACTTATTGTCTTAGTTTTACTAGTTATATTAGCTTATATATATTTTTATCAAATTAGTACTTAAGTAGTCTAGGTTAAACTAGTAATAATTATAGGGAGCTTCACTATTTCTACTTATTTAATAATTAGAAGTATAATTTATATAGTAGCTCTACATAAAGTAACTTAAACTACTAGTGTTAGATCTTAAAGATCTTATATTAAGTTCTTTAATATAGTAAAGATACTAGAAATAAGATACTTAGTCGTCGAGATTTATATATAAGGTATATATACTAATATATCCCTACTTATCTATTTTGTAATGTTTAAGGAAATCAAGTCTTTTAGCTCTTTTAGTCTATATCCTATAAAGGCTAAGAGGGTATAATAAATTAATACTTAAGGGGTGTACTTAATAGATAAGTAATAATTATTAAGAGCTCTATCTTCTCTTAGTTATTTAATAATTAAAAGTCTAATTAATAAAGTAGGTCTATAAGTAAACTACTAGCGTTTAACCCTAGGGGTCGTTTATTAAATCCTGAAAAAAGAATAGAGGTACTAGAAGTAAGATTCCTAGTTATTAACTTTATATATATAATATATATACTAAAATATCTCTAATTTTCTAATTTTTAATATTTAAGAGGACTAAACTTTTAAGCTATTCTAAGCTGGATTATATAAGAGCTAGGGGGGTAAATTAAGATAGTACTTAAGGGGTCGAATTATAGGATAAATTATAATTATTAGAAGCTATACCTTCTATTACTTATTTAATAAGTATATACTAACTCTATACTCCTATATTTACAGTAGTAATAGAGATATACTAGTTGAAAGTGAATTCTTTTTTAGGTATCTAGATATTATAAGATTTAATAATATAATATATATAAGTATATTAATATTATATTTCACTTCTAAGAAACGTAAAGTATATATATTTCTAATAATATAAGAAAGAAAACATAAAAATATATATTATATCTACATTATATTTATACTATAGTCTTTTAATTTTCTACTTCTTAGTAAAGCTAGTCTTAAGTATACAACCTTATACTAAAGATAGTTATATAGCTAAGGGTACTTAAAGTATGTTATAAATCTTATAGTAGTCTTATAGAGTATATAAGACTTACTTTTTAATAGGTTATTTACTTTCTATAGGTTATAGGCTTAAGACCTACTTAGAGGTATTTAAACTAGACTTCTTATTTAGGGAAGGCTTTTAGAGTAAGTTATATATTACTTTATATCTTAGTTAAAGGTAAGAACAATTACTTTACTTACCTAATTATAGTAAACTTCTATATATTTATAGACTCTTAATTTATTAAAGTAAAAAGATTTAAGGTTATATACTAAATATCTATATGTTATATGTATATTATTTATAACTATTGTAGAATAGCTAGACTACTTATTAGGCTGTATGAAACTTATTTCTTAAGGATTTAAGGCTATTATAAAGCCTATTACTAAAACTTAAACCTATAACAATTACTCCTATATTTACTTAAGTAGTAAATCTATACTAGACTAAAAATAACTAATCTTAAGGCGTCTCTATAGGGCTCTTTAGGTGTAGCGCTCTCTTTATGTATACCTTAGTTTTATAATTACTACTATACTTATACGTTAATACATAGAGGTTCCCCTATATATTCTTAGACGTATCTAAAGGCTAAAAGTTATAAAATAGTTTACCTCGTTACTCTTTCTTTTTCTTTGCTTTATAGGCTTATATAGCAGTATATTTATAGGAATATTGTTCTACCTCCCTAATACCTTAACTAGAAGCAGTTTAGCTATATTAATATACAGGCTATAGGTTATTTCTACTCTATATTAAAAACTAATGTATATTTCCTTAGTTTGTATAGATAAAATACTAAGAGAATCTAATAGCTTTAACATATATATTATATCTCATTAGAAAGAACTATAATTCTTAGCATAGAAACTAGGATATAAAAGTAAATTAATTAATATGACTACTAAAGCTGAATTAACACTAATGTAGAGTTTAAAGATAAGATAAAGATATAATAGGGAAATATATACTATTATATAATAATATATTAGTAAAAAAGAGAAATACTTAAAATAAATATATAAGCCTTTATAATAGGCTTATTAGGTACTATAAACCTTGTAACTGTAAGAGTATAACTCCTATAACATAAAACATTATTTCTAAGTACCCTAGAATAGAGTTCTAAGTACCCTAGAAAGGATCCCTAATACCCTAAGGGATATAGTATCCAGTATACTAGTTATTTAACTAGCTATATCTTAAGAACTAGAAGTGCTATAATTATAGGGACTTTAATTTTAAATTCTTTAGAATTTAGACTATAACACTATATAAAGTAGTTTACAGACCTCCTAGTAGTCTATGTAAAACCTGCACGGTTAACCTGTAAGGTCCTAATAACCTATCTAATCGCATCGATCTCAAACAAGCCCTAAGCACTTTAAACAGGCCTAAACAAGCTAATGTTTTAACTCCTACATCTATTTTATAACCTTTAACAGACCTCTAACAGTCTTACTTATTATCTTTTAACTAATTAGATTAATAGTAGGATTAATAGTAATAACTGCAGTAAGGTAGATAATTATAAGGGGAATTCTTCCTATTATTATTACGATAGGATTATTAGAATTATCATAATATTCACACATTAATACTATCACTTACACTGCAATTCACCTGTTATTTCCATGGTTTTCAAGGTTATCTTTTCTAACCTTAATACCGAGCTTTTAATCCTTTATTACTCTAGTTACTTTAGCAATTTTAACCCTATTACCTATTTCTCTATACTTATAGTAACTATAGCTATAATTACCTTAGTTAAAGGAATTGATACTAATAATAGTATCTATAGAATGTTCTATTCTTAAAGAGTTAATTATACTGCCTAACTAGCTAACCCTTTTCTTAAAAGGTTTAGTATATAATTTAAGGGGCTTTTTATCTTTTTAAAGTAGATTTCTAATAACGTAGGATATAGTGTAATTAGACAAAGTATATAAAGAGTACTATAAGTTAGGTTTTAGCTTAAAAGCTTCTTATAGCTTTATTTAGAATTAGGTAAGTGGAAATATAGTAAAGCCCTACTTATCTTTTCTTAGCTGTATAGAGTATAGTCTTAGTAGTTATTTAAGCTCTTCTTATAGTAATAGTTATTCTATACTAAGAGCTTATTAACTAACTATTACTTAAGTATATATCTTTTAAGACTTAGCTCTTTATAAATAATAGTTACTCTAATAAGTATGTTAGAGTAATTAGTAGTATGCTTATAAACGCCTACAATCCTTATATCTAGTAGAGTTATCCTTTAATTATAATTAAATAATAATAGAGAGTATAATTATAGTAGTAGATTTAAGTAGGTTAGAATTATATATATTAGTAGGAGAAGAAAGGTTATTTAATAATATAAGCTTCTAATATTAAGTAGTTAGTAGCTGATTTATAATACTACTAGGAAGCTACTATCTTAGAGATAGTAGTTCTATTTATTAAAGAGAGGGGTAGTAATACTACACTTAGTCTAGAGATACGATCTCTTAGTAGGGAGATAGGGAAAGAAGGCTCGAGATAAAGTTAGAGTTATATAATACTTACTACTTAAGGCTTTAGGTAATTTTCAAGAATTATTTTAGCTAAGTAAAAAAAGTTGGAAAATACTGTATAGAGTAACTCCTAAATATTAACTTACTATTTACATTTAAGTTAAATATATAGTAACTACTATATATAACTTTGTTAGGCTAGGTAACAGCTGTAACATAAATAAAGAAGAAATAAGTATATTAAAGGGGAAACTATTATAATAGGTAGCTAAGAGAGCTTATAAGAGAATAACTATAGTAACTAAGCGAATAATTTAGAATAATACAAATTCTTAGGTGTAGAAAAATCAAGCTACTTTTTGAATAACTATAGAGAGGTAATTAAGGATAAGTAGAAGTAAAAAGAAATAGTGTTAATAGTAGGAGCTCCTATGTAACGTAGTAGTATATGTCTACTAGCGTCTATACTTTTAAGTAATAGACAGTTAGTTTAATTCTAACTATAGTAACAGCCTTTTACAGTAGTCTGATCAGTTACTAGGTATCTACTGTAAATAGAGCCCTAAGCCCTAAGAATATTATAGAGCCTTAATAATAGTATAACCTTAATGTATTAAGTAAAACGCATAGTATAAATCCTATATTTAGTTAGATAAAAACAAGCTACTATATTATATAAGAGTATAAGAGGGTTTCCTCTTTTATAAAATAGGGTTTCCCCTATGAATATATAGATTAGGTTAGTACTATATACTTCGCGTAGTATAAGGTAAAACCTCTACCTTATATAGTAATATATAAGAATAATTTCTTATTACTAGTAGGAGCTAAGAAAGGCTTACTACCTAGGTAGCCTTTGTTAGCTTTTGATATAAATAACATTATTTTTCTAACTATTTTAATAACAATAGTTTCTTTAAATAAATCCTTCTTACTTTTAATTAAAGTGATTACTAGATAGGCTACTATAAATTATAATATAGCGACTTTAAAAAAATGCTACTACCTTTACTACTATCTACTTATCTAATCTCTCCTTAAATAACTATAAAGAATTAGTTATAACCTTTATAATATTGTTAGATCTAGCCTCTTATTAACCTACTATAGTAGTAACCTTATAAGAAGTTACTAGTATAGTAATAGTAGTACTTAAGTAACTAAGATTTTACTTAAGAGTACTACTTACGGATATAAAAGCTTCCTATCTTTTTTCCCTCCCCTTATTATTTTTCTTAGTAGTGTTTATAGTAGCTTAACTACTAGGTCTAATCTTATTAATAATCAAGACCTAAAGTTACATTTAGTATTATACTCTAACCTCTTTTTCTATCTCCTACTCTTATTATCAATATCTTAACTAGATTATCTTCTCTACTAAAGATCCTCTCTAATTTATTTATACTACTAGCCTATAAGAAGCTAATGTAGCTAAAGTTATTCTATTTTATCTATATATAGAAATCTCTTAGCTTTAACTAATTAGAAGGAGAGATACTAACTCTTAGAGGCTTCTTAGGCTTAAGTACAGTGGATATAATTATATCTTTATTAATATATAATACTCCTAATTAGATAATAATTCTAAGCTTTTAATAGTTATTACTTTATACCTTATACTAGCTTTATAAGGTACCTATAGTTATTTACCTATTTTTACCTCTATTAAAGAAAGAATTTACTTTATTACTAACTTAACTAGACTAAGCTAGGAATAAACTAATAGCTTATTAATTAGCTACTTATAGCAAACCTTAGGGAAATATTCAAATAGTAGGTAGTATTAGCCTATTATGTAATTTAAGGAATATTATAGTAACTACTACTACTATAGTATGCTTATAACTAGAGTAATAATAAGAAACTGTAATTTTAAACTATATATTAAGAGTAAAAACTAGATTTTAAGACCTAGTATTTTAGGGGATTTAGTTATAGAAAATAGTAAAATAATAGGCCTTTTTAGGGTTAAAACAGTAGGTCTCTTACCTATTCCAGCTAGCGTATTTATAGTAGTATAGTAATTACTAAGCTAAACTATATTTAATATACACTAATAGCCCCTAAAACCTTAAGCTATATAAAATTAAAAAAAATTAAAAAAAAAACAGTAATCTCACCCGAACTAGGGAAATAGTAGGGCTATAATTATACTAAAATAGCATACTTAGGGTAGATTTTAGCAGTAGACTCTACTGTATTTCTTAATCTCTTATAGCTTTCCCCTAACCGTAGAAATTGTATATAGGATAAAAAAGTATAAAAAACTATAATTCTATACTTATTAATGCTCTACTTATAACTAGTTTTATAGTAGGATTCTTGATAGTAATCTTTTATTAATTAGTTAAGTAGATATACTTTTACATTTAATACAGATATTATTACTTTTAGTGATAGAGCTAGTCTCTTAGAATAATAAAGCCACTATAAGAATGAAATTTTATTAACTCTAATGTAAGAGTCTAAGCGAGAAAATTAAGTTATAACTTTATTTTTATATCCCTTATACTTCTAGCTTTAAGAATAAAACAGATATTGTTATTTTTCTTTAAATTAGGTAAACGGTTAGCTAGCAATTAGACTTAAGACTTATTCTACATTCAGCAGTACTTCAGGCATAAGGTTATAGTACAGAGGTTACGAAAAAGCGTATTCCTAGCCCTTAGCCCCTAAATAGATTTAGCCACCGATCACGGCATAAGCAATGCCCAGGTTTGCAGAATCTGCTTCTCAATGCAACCGCAAGAGCGAGGATAGGGTCAACGTTTCAACTCGAATCTTGTCACCCACAGACATCTGAAGTGGCCGAGGCCGTTTTGACCACAGAGTGCACCACCATCCAGCACTATTTTGATTGGCTTCGGAAAACTATTCACATGGTCCTCACTAACTTTAAAGGTGGTTGAAACGAGCCAAAGGGGTTTGAGCACCTCCTAGATACGTCAGACCTTCGCGTAGGCGTCCGCATCGAACGAACTGGTAACCCAAATAGGCTTGCTTCAAAATTTCAATCTTGACATGGTGAAGATGGTGGGTGTTCAAGTGGTGGCCCCGTTGAAGTGGTTTCAATCGAGGTGGTGTGCTTTAACAACATGTGCGCCTGGACGGTGGGAATGGGTGTCGCGAGTTCGTCGTGCCCATCGCTGGCAATTAGAGCCTCACGCACCGCTCTTCGGAAGTCCGCCTACATGTCATGTCACATTGAAGACATTACGGTTTTAGCTCACAGAGTTCCGTCATGCTTCACCGGTTCCCCTCCCCGAGGCAGTCCGTCTAAGTTATTCGGGATTTGTTTAGTGACAGATGTGCTCCAGTTTCCCCCGGACGGCAAGCCGCCGGTTTCGCCTTCTTGAACCCAAGGCCGTCCCCGAATGAGGCAGGTGAAACGTTTTTCGTGTTGGTCGGCGCGTGATGGTCAGTTCAGGGTCGTGATTGTTCGCCGCAGGAGACGAACTGGTGCAACCCTACCAAGGCAAATATACTTGTGGGCGTATGGAATCATGTAACTCCGCCCTTGCGTGATGGCGGTGCGCTTGTATGATTCCCGCGTTTGCGTAAGGCGGAGCCAAGAATAATACCCGCCGTATTATTTAGAGTGACTAGCTCCCTCATGTTCTTCAAGAAAGTTTGGCCGTGTACAGTCTACTTATCTGACAGCGTTTATCCCTCAACTTGGACAGCAAAACACATCGCTTCAGTCTCATATTTGCAACCCTCCACTACATCATCATGTCATCCTCAGTCGCACCCGCACCGGGTTCTCTCCAACCTGCTCTTTCTCGGCACTCTGAGAGGACTAAGTGCGGGACAAGCTCCCCAGCGGAGAAGAGCCAAGGTCCGACTCGCCAGCAGATTCTACGGCAGCTTCATGGGCAGCATGTCCGCATCCCAGATCTCGGGGAAATGATGGCGGACTGGCCCAAGGACCAGAACATCCATTCGGAAGCCGTCAACTCCAAGATCCTTCAGATCATCAAGACGTAAAACTCTCTTACATCTTTGTGAGAAACCAAAACAAACTCAACTGACATGCTTAACCTAGACATGCTGTCAATGACAACGTTCGCATGCGCTTGACCAAGGCCATGCTCTCGGCTCAGTTGTCAGGCTGGTACGCTTACGCCTCACGCGATCGCATCGAGGCTCTCACGTCTTTCCAGGCCTGGATGTTCATCATTGACGACATGCTTGACCAGTACTCGCTCGTGCACAAGTTTGACCTTGCGTCCCTGCACGTCATGTTGGCGGACTGCCGTGACTTTGTTGAGCGCAGCCTCCTTGTTGCCGACTCGGTCGAGACCGCCCCTTTGCGATATAAGGACCACGACGCGGTTGTCTCCTTCGACGAATACGCGCAGGCCGTCTGCAAGTCCTACGGCGACAACCGCCCGTATCGTGCGCGTATTGCAAAAGAGGCGATCGCGACTCTGGACGCTTACCAACAGGAGGCCCTCAACCGCTACGCGGGCCGCATTCCCACACTGGAAGAATATCTCGGCTACCGTGGAGCGTCTTCATGCATCATGCAAGTTGCGGTGAACTTTGAGTTCGCCAATGGCATCAGCCTACCCGAAGAGGTCATGGAGTCCGAGGAGATGCGCGAGCTCTACCGTGCGACTGTCGCTGTCGCCTACCTTCTCAACGACATCGTGAGCTTGCGAAAGGAAATCCAAGAGGGCTTTGTAGAGAATATCGTCGTGCTACTCTCGCATGGCAATATTCAGAAGGGCGTTGATGGGGCTGTCGCCAGAATGGAACGCGAAGTCGCTGCGGTCCGTGAGGCATCTGAAGCTGCCGCCAGGCGGTTCGCCGACACGCCCCACCGGCATCACGTCTCCCAACTTGTCAGGAACTGTAAGAACATGCTTAGGACCTCATGGCTTTGGAGGTAAGTTTGGATGTTACCGCTGGTTTAAAGGACAGTCATCGCTGACTCACCTTCCCACTCCAAGCATGAGAACACCACGATACTGCCTGTGGGACATCATCCCAGACGCCGATGGAGGGTATAACTGGACCGTTGACGCCGAGCCCGAGGAGTCCTAAGTCTGTTGTTGACTCGGTGCTGGGTATTGGTATTGGTATTAAAGGCACATACATTGGTATTAAAGGCACATAATGAGATGTGGTGCCAACCATGTTCAATCTTCGTTGGAATCTCACATGCCATCGAATAGCAGAAGTACAAGAGACGTTGAAAGCATTAACTATCTTTGGCTGTTGCACTGCCGTATTCGGCCCATTATCTTCGGCTCTTTTTATACCACGGCAACACAAATCCATGACTGACAACGCAGCCGTTTTCTGCTGCTCAAGTCAGTTCTTGCGTCATAAGACGGGTTAACGGTTGGATTAATATCTTGATGCCACCTCCGGGCAGGTTTTGCTTCATTCTCCTTGAACCTTTTTCGCACCTCCATTGTCAAGAACACCACCACTAGGTTACTTTCTCCCATTCTGCCTCACGTCATGTTGCAGGAAGAAAACTGATGATGCAAATCTGGGCCGTATTTATGCGTCCTGAAAATTGTCTTGGCTGGAATGTGCGGATACCATTGATGGAACAATCTTAACCTCATCCTCAAACCCAACATCCGCTACCGATATTGATCTATCTACCGGGGTTCGTAACAGAGAATCCCTTGATAGGGAAGTTGAAGTTGATGTGGTGCCTCTCGACATCGCCAACCCCATGGGGGGTGTAGATGGACTTATCCGCTTCCTCACTCGACGCATAGTCTCTCCATCCAACAAACCCAATCCACACCGTTCCATGATCGGGAGTATCTGTGGCGCCGATACCTGCGTGAGAGGCATGGCACCCAGGCAAAGTCTCCACCTTCTTGAGAGTCTCCGCCATCGCCTCACGGTTGCCGGTGCAGTTGCGGATGGTGATGACCTCGCAGATGGGACTGTTGATCAGCTGCGGGGGTGGAGGCACGAACGTGCGCACATCCAAGTCGAACCGAGGGCACTTTGTGGGCATAGGCCCAGCAATGACGGGCCGCAGGGCCTCGATAGCCTTTTGGTGGTGTTCAGACTTGCCGAAAGCGGCACGGCTCTCAAGAGGAGCCCAGGCTGTAAAATCGGTTAGTCGGCGGGAACCACAACTGGATAACCGGATTCACGAACTTGCAAGAATCTCCAGCTTGTTTGGGTTTTCCTTCCAGGGTCCCCAGCGGTAGCGGAAATAGCCATCGGAGTCCTTCACCGCCAACAGGAACTGCTTGTATTCCTCCTTCCAGTCCGGAACATCACCCGGGACGTCGAGAATCACACGCGTGGGGCCAAGACTTGGTGGACCAGACATGATGAGCGCCGGTTGCGGTATAATTGGTTCAGAGTGTTTTGGTCGACGGTTATTGTGTCGTTGATTTGTTTTTTGAAAGAAATCCAGCAGGTCCGAGGAAAAAACCTGGCGCCGGAAGAGTTTTTTGTGTTCTTTATATAGGTAGGCATGGATGGTATTAGCCATTGTTTTTTGACGTCAGATCATCATCATAATGTTGACAGTGCGTGAGGCGAAAGAGTTCTACTTCTGTAAAGTGAATCAGAGTCTGAGTTGCCTGGTTTCACGCATGGTCGACCGAGTTTCAAGGCGTGCTTCGACATATGCCCCTTTGGCTGGTCTGTTCCGGACGCCCGGATAGCTGTTCAGATGATAGAGGGGCATACGTCCGCTTGTTAGATTAACGAAGGGGTAAAGCGTTTCTTGGAAGACTAATATTAACTTTACAATTCTATGCGCCGGAACCCCCCACCCACCCATCCCCAGGTTCCAGCATGGTTTTTAGTCTGTGCCGGCTCACTGGGTTTCATGCCTGTACTTCCGACTGATCTCTAAACCTGGATATCGGGAGCGGCATGATCAGAACCTGCTGCCAGCGACAAGGGAAGCTGCCGAAAAAAATGTGGAACATCTGAGAGCGAGATGTGAAAATCCCTTTAACGTTAAGGTAGCAAAAGATCTAAAACACATTAGATTATATTAGATGAAAAGTGCTGGATTCATAGGTCTAGTAAAGTTGTAATTGTTAGAAATAGTACTTAAGAGGGCTGTTAGGAGGAGACAGGTCGTCTAGAGACAGCCTTTTAGCCTTAGTGAATCATAAGTATGCTTCTATTGCTCTTACTTATAACTAACTAGGTTAGTTAGAATGGATCTATCTACATGTAATGCCCTGCCCCTTATGTAGGCGTGGGCTGGCTAGGGCTGGCCTGGCTAGACTAGGCTGCCCAGTCTAGGCTAGTAATGCTTATGCATGCCTATAACTAGTGACACCTGCCTATAACTAATAGCCTAAAAATAACTACCTAATTAACTAGCATTTCTATTCTAACACTAGTAACTTTCTCTTCTGTAGGTATTTTCGGCTGGGTTGAGGGGATCTAGAAAATGGGGGCCTGGAAAAGGGGCATCTAGAAAACGGGGCATCTGTCTGGGCTGTCGAGAGGAGGCTGGCCCAGGTATGTAGATACTGCAGACTTGTGGTTCGGGCTCTGGGCCATCGAGAGGCTGGCCCGAAGAATCAGAAGGGCCTGGGCCGCCGAGAGTCAGGCCCAGGGAAACTGGAGGTCGGAGGTCCGGCTGAAGCTTCCGGCCGCGAGCTCGGGGGCTGGGCCGAAAGCTGCCGGGCGAGGGCTGAGGGGGCCGAATAAGGCCAGGAAAATTTTCCTGGTATCGACCATGGAAAAACGCGCGCAGGGCGCAGGCTGATAATGCTAACCCTAGCAGTTTTCTCTATTTTCGAGGGGATCTAGGCTGTTGAGAGTTAGGCCTAGAGATGCTGGAGATATCTAGGGATCCAGGCCATTAAGAAGAGGCAAGCCTAGAGGATGCTAGAGATCCTAGGGATGTGGGGATCTAGGCCATTGAGAAGCGGCAGGCCTAGAGGATGCTAGAGAGCCTAGGCCGTCAAGAGTCTAGCCTAGGGACGGAGTGTTAAAAGTTACGGGGTTAATTGTGTAACAGTTATGTGGGTGTATTCTGATGTGTGTGTGTAACTGTTGAAATCGAGGTATACGCATAGAGGGCGCTGCGCCTAGAGGTCGGTTATTGTCGAAAGTGACGGGGATCAAGGTTATGTGTTAATTGTGTGTATACTGAGTGTGTTCTATATGTAACTATTATAGCGCAGCTAGGCTGCTTAGTAAGCCTTTTAGAACCCTATTCTTAAGTACCTAAGGCTACTAGAAAAGCCTATTACCTAGGGTCTAAACCTATAATAATTACTCCTATATTTACCTAAGCAGTTAGGCTATACTAAACTAAATATAACTATCCTCTAGGTACCTCTATAATACCTTTTAAGTATAGCACCCTCTATATATATACCTTAATTTTAATATACCTTTTTAGGGAAAGGCTTCTTATTAGCCTTTATAATCTATTATTATAATAAGTAGAGCGCCTATATACTATAAATATCTTTTCTTACCTTTAAAGTATATATAAAGCGCTTAGGTATATAAGAGATTATAGGTCTCTTCTATAGCCTATATATTATCCTTTACTATTAGTACCTCTAGGTATACTTTATCTTTAGTAAGCTCTTTCTCTTAATTATACTTAAGAATCTCCTTCTTATTAGTTATATTAAGCTACTAAAAGAAAGCCTTATACTTTAGGCTATTAAGAGCCTTTATAAGACTATCTACTATTAGCTTAGCTAATAGGGTATAACTAATATCTATATACCTTTTAGTAACTTCTTAATATAACTAGTAAGTATAAATATTAATATAGTATAACTTTATCTTAAGCTTTAAGAGCTTTTTTATTACTAAACTAACTGTTTAAGTGTTATTAAATTAGATTCTTATTCTTATAGGTTAAAGTATACTTATAGTATATATTATAGTATATACTATTCTAAAAAGTAATTAAACTTAAAGTTATATAATTAACTAGCTTATAAAAATAGCCTCCTTAGCTACTTATAAAAAGGTAAGAAGCTTAGCCTTAGTAGTTAAAGTAGTAATAGTATCTTACTTATTAGTATATTAGGTAACTATACCTCTAAAAAGCTTTATTATAAAAGCTTATAAGCTTTTCTAATTAACTAAGTTATCTATAAAGCTTACGTTAGATACTATCTTAAGTATATTATCTATACTACTAGGCTTAATACTATAATAAAGGTAGAGGTATTACATTTTATAAAGGTATTATAGTATATAGTTAGCTACCTTCTAGTAGGTATTACCTAGGTTCTAATTAAATCTTATAAGCCTACTACCTATAAAAGTAATATTTAGATATATTATTATAGTAGTGTAAAGGATTATACTAACCTTCTATTAGTAAAGGGTTATATTACTTAGGTATATATTACCTACGTAAGGGAGTAGCTTAGCCTTTACTATAGGTGTATACTTATAGGCTTTATCTTCTAATAAATCTATATATATAGGAAGTAGCTTTATAGCCTTCTCTATATATATAGCCTATAAGAGCTAAAAGTAGTATGTTTTTTAATTACATAAGATCTTAAGGCTTAGGAACTATTAGAGCTCCTAGCTACCTTTAAGGTAGTATTTCTCTTAAAGGGTACCTATCTCTTACATTACTATAGGCCTATAGTTATCTAGAAACGCTAATATGTTATTATTAATATAGAAGAAAAAGGTTACCTAATCCTTTTACTAGCAGTAATCTTCTCTAGTAATGTATTTAAACCCTTACTTAATTAAGCCTTTCTTAAAGTACTTTTACTAAAATAGAGGTAATTAGTATAGCCTATAGAGGGCTTTCTATAAGTTTATAATTACGCCTTTCCTATAGTAGCCTAAGGAAAGCTTTACATAAATCTCCCTATTAATATTAGTATAGATAAAAGTATTGTTATAGGCTAGGAGCGTAGGGATAGGACTCTTATAGAGAGAAGTGCTTGACTAGCTAAGAACTATAGTAGTAGCCTAGCCTATATATATATATATAGCAGTAGGCGCTTACTAAGGCTGTTAGTAAGCGTATAGCGTACCTTAGCTACAGTTATACTAGCTATAGTAGCTACTGTAGGTAGTTCCTACAATATACCCCCCTAGTTATAAGGCTATTTATAACTAAACTACGTATAAGTGCTCTATTTAACTAGTTATAAAAGAAAGGCTTTTTAAAGAGCTCTTTATAACTATAATTATAATTATTATATAAATAAAATAGTATAAGAATCTAAATATAATTAACCTTATTTAAGCCTTAGCCTAAGTATACTTTTAGATCTAATAGACATATACGCTATAGATCTATACTTACCTATAGAAACAGGTAATTAGTCTACGCCGTTAAGGTATAAGTGCTATTTAGTTATTCTTACTTAGCCTTAGGTTTTTAGTATATACAGCCTATAAGAAATATAGCCTTAAAGGACTCTTAGAGTAGCCTTTGTATAGGAATTAAAGTCTTAAGGTCTTTAAGCAGTTAAGATTACTCTTACCCCTTTATGCCTAGCGTAGCTATAAGTGTAGTAAAAAAGTTTACCTTTAGTAGTAGTATTACTAGTAGCATTATTAAGGTAAATTATGCTTTAGTATATAAGGGTAGATCTTTATAGCTATAGAGGCTAGTAAGTATACCTACTAGGCCTTTACACCTATAGGCTATTATTACTCTATACCTGTAAAGAGCTAGGCCCTCTACCCCTTTAGCTTACTTAGCGTACTCTTTAATCTTATCTACTTCCTTATCTACAGAATATATAAAGTTATATTTATCTTATTCTTAGCGTATAAGACGCTTAATTTTAGCAGCTATTTCCTTTAAAGTAGATTTATATATATTATTAGCTAATTTCATAAAATTACTATTAAAGGTTATCTTTTTATTAAATATAATAATACATATAGTAAAGACTTTACTATAGGTTAGACTCTATATATAGTAGGAGTTACTAGAGGTATAGCCTATAAGAAAGCTAATCTAAGCTTATAGGGCTAGACACTAGCGTTAGTTTAATAGAGTTAGGTGTCTACTATAAGCGTATACACTTTATAACTGTATATATATAAGTAAGAGAGGTCTAGGCATGTAAAGAGCGCCTTATTATCTCTTTAGAAGTATTTATACTATAGTTAGTATAGGGTTTTCTAGCCTTATAAGGCTTATAGTATATAGTTATAAAGGTAGGTAGACACTATATAGACTTTAGGCTATAGGACGCTTAGTAGGTATATATTAATTGCTATACTATATACCTTACGTTTAATAACTATAGTAATACGCTTAGCAGCCCTATTCTAAGCTTATGTATTTAGTATACTAGCCTTAAGCTAAATACTATATACTTTAAGCGCAGCAACTACATTAGGGTAGTATATAAGCTTATTATTAGTCTCTAGGCATTTAACCTAATAGTTATAGTAGACTTCTAAAAAGGTTAGGAAGTCTATAAGCGTAGTTAGTAGTACCTTAGTAGTTCTTTAGTGTAGGTAAAAGTCCTATATATAACCTATACTATAGTTAGAAATAATTATATAGGATATATACCCTATATAACTAACTTTAAGATTATAAAAGTTAATTATAAATTAGTTACCTAGCTTAGCTAGAGAAGCTAATTCTTAGGGAGCTTACCTAGGAAGGCAGTAGGCTTTTAACTTTACGTAGGCCTTACAGTTAATTAAGTGTATAGGTAGGCCTTTAGCGCCCTTAAGACATACTCTATAAGCTACATTTATAATTTACTTAAGTACTTCTAGGCCTAGGTAGCTAAGTCTTTAGTACTAAGTTATAAGGTTACCTATAATAGGCTTCCTACATATAGCTATTATATATTAATTTCTCCTACGCAGTAGGGGCGCTTTATTTACACCTATAGCTAGCAGCAGTACTATTATAGCTAAAGCAGCCTCCTCTTTAAAAGGCTTATAGTTAAGCACCTACTAGTAGTAAATCTTATTAAGGTAGGCTATAAAGAACTAGTCTACCTATTAAAAGTAATTATTACCTAGGGTAGTATCCTACTATAGGCTACGCTAATATAGCTTCTAAAAGGCTACTAGGTTTACTGTAAGCCTAGGGTAAAGGGTAATGTTATATAGGGTAAGCTTTATAATACTACCTCTACACTTATAGAGCTTAATCTCTACTATACTATATACATTAATAGGTAATTACTATAAGCTAGCCTAGAGGAAATTACTAATAGGGGCTACTCTTAGCGTCTTAAACTAAGTAGTATTATTAAAAATATAAATAGTTAAGCCTAAGTTTAGTCTTACTAATCCTATAAGATAATACCTACCTTTAGTAGTATAATAGGACGCTAGTATAATACACCCTTAGTATCTACTATACAGTTAGTTATTTATAGTTTTATTAGCCTATACTTACTATAGCTACTTTATAAGCTTAGGCTTATATTTAACGTATATGTTAATTATCTTCTTAAGCGTAGTATTAAGACAGTACCCCTCTAAAAGCCTATAAGGTAGGGTATACTAGTAGTTAGATATATAGTAGCTTTTACCTTAGTATAACTAGTAGCTAGAGCGCTTTAGAGACAGTATCTCTACTACGCTTATACTAGACCTCTTACGCTTTAGGAGTATACTTTACTTACATAAGGTAACTATTAACTTAGTTAACAATAAGGTAGATTACTTATAGGTTACGCTTAGCTTATGTAATTATATCTACTAGGAGCCTCTATAACTACAGCCTTAGCTACAGCCTATATTGTAATTATAGTTATTATTATTATTATTATTTCCTATATTAGTTAGGCTAAAGGCTTTATATCTAGCCCTTTACTTACTTAGGGTATTTTTTATAAGGTCTAACGCCCTATATATATCTTTTATTACTATAGAGACTAAGAGATCTTAATTCTTAGTAGCGTCTTATTAGTGTTAAAAGTAGGTAAATACCTTTAGAGAAAGGTAGCTTATTAAAAGCGCCTTTATAAGGTTATTAAACTAGAACTATAAGTACTCTATATAAGGGATACTATTAGCTTAGGTATTATAGAAAGCTGCTTCCTATATATAAAACTAATTCTTAACGTCTTCTATAGTTAAAAGGCCCTTATTATTAGCCTCTTTAATAACTTAGTTATATATTAATTATAGTTTAATTTACCTTTCTCTAAGGCCCTTAGAAGACTAAATCTTAAGTATCTTTACCTATTTATTTAGGTTTTTTTTAAGCTAACAGTAGTACTTTAAGAGCTCTAAGCTTATAGTCTCTCTAAACTAGTCCTACAGTAGGGTATACTTTTATATCTATATCTTATACTCCTTAAGCACTTTAGTATACTTATTTTATTACTTTTTATAATATAGGAGGTTACTTACTAAGAGCTTATTTATATCTCCTACGTATATGCTCTTAAGGGTATTAGCTATAGCTAATATACTAAAGCTAGCTAACAGTAGTAGAGAGCTTATAGCTTACGCTACTTAGGTATTTATCTCTTAGGTATTTACCCCTTAAGCACCTTAAGCGCTTAGTAAGGCTAATCTAGCGTATGTAGCTCTTTACTTTAGGTAGTTATAAGGCTTAGGGTGCTTTAGTCGCTTAGTAAGGCTTATAATAGTCTTACTATATATATAAGACTTACTTTTTAATAGGTTAATTATATCCTATAGGTTATAGGCTTAGGCCTTTACCTAGAGTTATTTAAACTAGACTTCCTAGTTAGAGGAGGTTTTTAAGGTAATTTTTATATTATTAGATATCTTACTTAAATTAAGCTTATAGGAATTACTTTACTAAGCTTATTATAGTTAATTTCTAGGCGTATAAGACTCTTAATTATTAAAAGTAATAGGGATTAAGGTTATACGTTAACTATATATACATTTAGTATATTATGTATATAACTATTATAGCGTAGCTAGGCTGCTTAGTAAGCCTTTTAGAACCCTATTCTTAAGTACCTAAGGCTACTAGAAAAGCCTGTTACCTAGGGTCTAAACCTATAATAATTACTTCTGTATTCACCTAAGCAGTTAGGCTACACTAGACTAAATATAACTGTCCTCTAGGCGCCTCTACAGTGCCCTTTAGGCGTAGCGCCCTCTATACGTATACCTTAATTTTAATAGTTATATTTAGTCTAGTGTAGCCTAACTACTTAGGTAAATATAGGAGTAATTGTTATACCTTAGGTTTAGACCCTAGGTAACAGGCTTTTCTAGTAGCCTTAGGTACTTAAGAATAGGGTTCTAAAAGGCTTACTAAGCAGCCTAGCTACGCTATAATAGTTATATACATAATATACTAAATGTATATATAATTAACGTATAACCTTAATCCCTATTACTTTTAATAATTAAGAGTCTTATATACCTAGAAATTAACTATAATAAGCTAAGTAAAGTAATTTATATAAGCTTAATATAAGTAAGATATCTAATAATATAAAAGTTACCTTAAATACTACCTATAACTAAGTCTTTTAGTTTAATTAGCTAAAATAAAAGGTAAAATTAACCTACTTATATAAAGTAATTAACCTTACGCTTAAAGGCTTAAGAGCTACTTATAAGGCTCTCCCTATACTCCTTTAAATACTAATACTACTAAAGCCTTATAACTACCCTAAAAGAATTAATTAGAGTAACCCTACTATAAGCCCCCTACTAGATAATAATAAGCGCTTATAGGCCTCTAATATCTATAAACTATTAACTACTAAGTTAGCTATTTATAAAGACTATTAAAGTAACTATAATTAATAATATAGGATATATACTTATTAAAAGAAGGCCTAAAATAAGCTCCTTAAGTAGGTTAGAAATACTATTAGCGCTAACCTTCTCCTACACTATTACCCTACTAAGTAGGACCTTAACTCCTAGGTTAATACCCTTTAAGAAAATGTAGGCTAAATAATGTCTAGGAGATATATTACTATATAGGAAGTATATAAAGAGATATTTTATAGCACTAGGTACATATATCTAATAAGCCCTAATGTACTTAAGAAATAGATTTCTAGCTAGTAGGCTACCCTTAATAAGGCTACTATTAGTAGTATACCTAGAACTATAGATGTAAAAGATTAGTTTAGAGGCCTTATAAAGAGCTTTTTAAATAGTTACTTCAAACTATAGGCTTAGACTTTTATTGAGATATAAGATAAGGCTATTTAGGATAATACTCTTATAGTAGCTTTAGTAGTAGTAGGAGTCTATAAAGCTATAGTATATATAAAGGCACCTAAGATAAAGAAAGTAGGGCGTAGTACTTTTAGCCTAACTAATATAGGAAATAATAATAATAATAATAATAGCTATACTTATAATATAGGCTATAGCTAAGGCTATAGTTATAGAGGCTACTAGTAGATATAACCCTATAAGCTAAGTATAACCTATAAGTAATCTACCTTATTATTAACTAAGGTATTAGTTACCTTATATAGGTAAAGTATACTTCCTAAGCGTAAGAGGTCTAGTAAAAGTATAATAGAGATACTATCTCTAAAGCGCTCTAGCTACTAGTTATACTAAGTTAAAGGCTACAGTATAGCTAGCTACTAATACACCCTACCTTATAGGCGTCTAGAAGAGTACTATCTTAATGCTACGCTTAAGAAGATAATTAATATATATATTAAATATAAGCCTAAGCTTATAGAGTAACTATAGTAAGTATAGGCTAATAAAATTAAGAATAACTAACTATATAGTAGATACTAAAGGTATATTAAACTAGTATCCTTTTATACTACTAAAAGTAGGTATTACCTAGCTAGATTAGTAATACTGAATTTAGGCTTAACTATCTATATACTTAATAACACTACTTAGTTTAAGACACTAACAGCAGCCCCTATTAGTAATTTCCTCTAGGCTAGCTTATAATAATTACCTATAAATATATATAGTATAGTAGAGATTAAGCTCTATAGGCGTAGAGGTAGTATTATAAAGCTTACGCTATATAATATAGCCTTTTACCCTAGGCTTACTATAAACTTAGTAGCCTTTTAGAAGCTATACTAGTGTAGCCTTTAGTAGGATACTAGCCTAGGTAATAATTACCTTTAATAAGCAGACTAGTTTTTTATAGCCTACCTTAAAAAGATTTAATACTAGTAGGTGCTTAACTATAGGCTTCTTAAGGAGGCTATACTAGCTGTAATAGTACCTCTCCCTACTATAAGTATAGATAAAGCGCCTCTAATATATAGGAGAAATTAATATATAACAGCTATACATAAGAAGCCTATAATAGGTAACCTTATAACCTAGCACTAGAGACTTAGCTACTTAAGCCCTAATAAACTTAAGTAAATTATAAATATAGCTTATAGAGTATATCTTAAGGGTATTAAGGGCCTACCTATACACTTAATTAACTATATAGCCTATATAAAGTCAAAGACTTACTACCTTCTAAAGTATACCCTATAAGAATTAGCTTCTTTAGCTAAACTAGGTAACTAGTTTATAATTAACTTTTATAATCTTAAAGTTAGTTATTTAGGGTATACGTCTTATATAATTATTTCTAACTATAGGATAGGTTATATATAGGACTTTTACTTATACTAAAGAACTACTTAAGTACTACTAACTATACTTATAGACTTCCTAACCTTTTTAGAAGTCTATTATAACTATTAGGTTAAGTACTTAAAAACTAATACTAAGCTTATATACTACCCTAATATAGTTACTATACTTAAAGTATATAGTATTTAGCTTAAGGCTAGCGTACTAAATATATAAGCCTAGAATAAGGCTACTAAGCGTATTACTATAGTAATCAAATATAAGGTATATAGTATAGTAATTAACACATACCTGCTAGATATTCTTTAGCCTAAAATCTATATAGTATCTACCTACCTTTATAACTATATACTATAAGCCTTATAAGGCTAGAAAACCTTATACTAGTTATAGTATAAATACTTCTAGGGAAATAATAAGGCGCTTTTTATACGCCTAGACCTCTCTTACTTACGTATATATAGCTATAAAGTATATATACTTGTAGTAGACGCCTAGCTGTATAGGAATTAACGCTAGCGTCTAGCCTTATAAGCTTAGATTAGCTTTCTTATAGGCTATACCTCTAGTAACTCTTATTATATATAGAGTCTAACCTATAGTAAAGTCTTTACTATATAGAACGTTATGTTTTATAAGAAGATTACCTTTACTAGTAATATTATAAAGCTAGCTAATAATACATATTAATCTACTCTATAGGAAATAGCTACTATAATTAAGCGTTTTATATACTAAGAATAAAATAAATATAACTTTACGTATACTATAGATAAAGAAGTAGATAAGATTAAAGAATATACTAAGTAAGCTAAAGGGGTAGAGGCCTTAACCCTTTATAGGTATAAAGTAATAGAATTAATAGCTTATAGCTATAAAAGCCTAGTAAGTATACTTACTAATCTCTATAGCTATAAAGACTAGCCCTTATATACTAAAGTATAATTTACCTTAATAATACTAATAGTAATACTACTACTAAAGGTAACCTTCTTTACTACACTTATAGCTACACTAGGTATAAAGAGGTAAGAGTAATCTTAACTACTTAAAGACCTTAAGACTCTATTTCCTATATAAAAGCTACTCTAAGAGTCCTTTAAGGCTACACTTCTTATAGGCTATATATACTAAAAACCTAAGGCTATATAAGAATAACTAAATAGTACTTATAGCTTAATAGTATAGACTAATTACCTATTTCTATAGGTAAGTATAGATCTATAGTATATATAACTGTTAGATCTAAAAGTATACTTAGGCTAAGGCTTAAATAAGGCTAGTATATAGCCTAATCTAAGTTAAGGGGGGGTAGGCTAGGAATAGGCTTATAGGGTATATAGCGCTATAAGCACTTACTTAAAGTAACTACCTCCCCTTCTAATATTACATAGTTAGCTAGTAAACTACCCCTTTAGAAATAAATTCTTAGAGGCTAAATAAAGCTACCTCTATAGCTATAAGACATTAAGGTTATAGATAGAGGTTTCTAAGTACTCTACTAACAATAATTAGATTCTTAGATACATTTAGGTATATACTTATAAGCTTAATAAGTATAAGCGTCTTATTAAGATAAAAGTAAGGCTTATAATATAAGGTAAGTAATAAGTATAAGATATAGAAGATATATATACTATAATACTAATAGATATATTATTCTATATACTAATAGCTTTAGCTACTTAGTTTAATTTAAACTTACTTTAATATAATATAGTAAACGCTTTTATCTATACTAATATAAATAAAGAGATTTATATAGAGCTCCCTTTAGGCTACTAAAGGAAAAGTATAATTATATACTAATAGAAAACCCTCTATAGGTTACATTAATTACCTCTATTATAGTAAAAGTATTTTAAGAAAGGCTTAATTAAATAAGGATTTAAATGTATTATAGGAGAGAATTACTACTAGTAAAAGGATAAAGTAACCTTCTTCTTCTATATTAATAACTATATATTAGCCTTCTTATATAACTATAAGCCTAAAGTAATATATAAGATAAGCACCCTCTAAGAGAAATACTACCTTAAAAGTAGCTAGGAGCTCTAATAGTTCCTAAGCCTTAAGATCTTACATAATTAGAAAATGTATTACCTTTAGCTCTTATAGGCTATATATATAGAGAAGGCTATAAAGCTGCTTCCTATATATATAGACTTATTAGAAGATATAGTCTATAAGCATATACCTATAGTAAAGGCTAAGCTACTCCTTTATATAGGTAATATATACCTAGGTAATATAACCTTATACTAATAGAAGGTTAGTATAATTCTTTATACTATAATAATAATATATCTATATATTACTTTTATAGCTAGTAGGCTTATAAGATTTAATTAGAACCTAGGTAATACCTACTAAAGAGTAGCTAACTATATATTATAATACTTCTATAAGATATAATACTTCTACTTTTACTATAGTACTAAGCTTAGTAGTATAGATATTATACTTAATATAGTATTTAATATAAGCTTTATAGATAACTTAGTTAATTAAAAGAGTTTATAAGCCTTTATAATAAAGCTTTTTAGAGGTATAGTTACTTAGTATACTAATAAGTAGAATACTATTACTACTTTAACTACTAAAGCTAAACTCCTTACCTTTTTATATACTACTAAAAAGGCTATTTTTATAAGCTAATTGATTACTTAACTTTAAGTTTAATTACTTTTTAGAAAGGTATATACTATAATATATACTATAAGTATACTTTAACCTATAAGAATAAGAATCTAATATAATAACGCTTAAACAGTTAGTTTAGTAATAAAAGAGCTCTTAAAGCTTAAGATAAAGTTATACTATATTAATATTTATACTTACTAGTTATATTAAGAAGTTACTAAAGGGTATATAGATATTAGTTATACCCTATTAGCTAAGCTTATAGTAGATAGTCTTATAAAGGCTCTTAATAGCCTAAAGTATAAGGCTTTCCTTTAGTAGCTTAATATAACTAATAAAAAGGAGGTTCTTAAGTGTAATTATAAGAAGGAGCTTACTAAAGATAAAGTATACTTAAAGGCGCTAATAGTAAAAGATAATATATAGGCTATAGAGGAGACTTATAATCTCCTATACACTTAAGCGCTTTATATATACTTTAAAGGTAGGAAAAGATATTTATAGTATATAGGTATTTTACTTTTTATAATAATAGATTATAAGGGCTAATAAGAAGCCTTTCCCTAAAAGGGTATATTAAATTTAAGGTATATATATAGAGGGTACTATACCTAAAGGGTACTATAGAGGTACTTAGAGGTTAGTTATATTTAGTTTAGTATAGCCTAACTACTTAGGTAAATATAGGAGTAATTATTATAGGTTTAAACTTTAGGTAATAGGCTTTTCTAGTAGCCTTAGGTACTTAAGAATAGGGTTCTAAAAGGCTTACTAAGCAGCCTAGCTATACTATAATAGTTATATATATAGCACACTTAATATACATATAATTAACGCATAACCTTAATCCCTATCACTTTTAACTCTACCCTATCTCTAGGTTGCTTAGGCAGCTCCTAAGCTGCGCCCTGTATGCGCAGCTGCTAATTCGACACATACATCTACGCTAGACCTACTTTCCTATGTGTCACATGCGATGCATTGCTGTTGTTTTCGACAGTTATAGCTTAAGTACTACCTAACTAACCTAGAGATAGGGTAGAACTAGTCTAGATAAGCCTAGCTATAATAGAGAGTCTATTATGTACTCAGCCTTAGGTAGTAGGCTACGACTATCTCTAGATAACTTAACAATGCTTACCAACTCCCTAAGTAGACGCTTTTCTCTCTCTTATCTAACAACTAAAATATTCAAGCCTAAACAACCTTTACCCCAGACGGACGCCTATTCAGCACGACATCTCTCCATAACCATAGCGCAACCGACGAGGCGCCAGGCCCAACCAGACCGTGCCCCAGAAGCACGAGAACCCCCGGGAGAGACCAAGACTTGACGTCGCACCACAAGGCAACGTCAGCAACCACGTCGAGCTGCCACATGAGAATAGGTAGATGCCAGTAGCCGATGGGTCTCGCAACCAGTCCAGCGTCAGCAAGGCCGCCGAAACCAGCGCCCAGGTAGAGTAGGGCCAAGACCGCCGACACGCCTGCAAGCCCGGGACGCAAGTGTTGACGGTACCTGGTGCCAAGGACAGCGTCCGAGTCGGTGCTGAAGAATCCGCAAAGTGACAGACCGACGGCTGTCAGCGTGGCTGGGAGGGCCAATAGGCTGGAGAAGTGAACCCCCGCCGGAAGCATCATCCCCCCGATACCTCCAGATCCCAGCAGGTATGCGACCATTGCCGGGGCCAGGCCGACGATTAACAACATGGGGACCATGGTCTTGGAGGCCGAGATGAAGACCCCTTGCCCAGTAACCGCATAGCGCATGCGGCCTTGGAACGCGCCGTGCAGGATATCCGCCAACAGGTAGAGCGGGCCGGCGACGTTGACGCCGCAGAGATCCAGCAGGAGAGCCCAGATCCAAGGGAACCGGACGGGCGAGACGATGTTGCAGCGGCGCCAGCCCTCGACCAAAACGACCGCCATGATCCCCAAGGCCGTCGTATCCACGGCCGACGACTGCGAACAGCCGCGAATCCCCAGGACGCCGCCGCCGCCGCCGTCCGACGGAAGCACCGAGACGGCGTGAACGAGAGCCATGACGAGCACCAGGCAGGTGATGCCCCGCAGTGCCCTCGCCGCCAGCGGCACCTTGAGCCCCGGGTTCACGTCATCAAAGCCCACCAGCGCCTCTCGTTTCTTCTTTCCGGCCATCGCGGCCCGCGCATACTCGTGATCCAGACTCGGCGCCGGCCGCGTCGTCTCCATGAAGACGCCGAGGATGAAGTCCGGCATGATGAGCGGCAGGATGTACCGCGTCATGATCCGGAACACAGGGTTGCGCCAGGCGTATAGGGAGACGACAAAAAAAGACTCCTGAGAGACGGCCTTGGCCCGCTTGGCGCGGCGGCGCTGCGTCTCGGCGAAGAGAGCGTCGCAGTCGGCGCGGGTGAGGGGTTGCGGTTGCGGCTGTGGCTGCTGATGAGAGGGGGTCGACGACGACGAAGACTTGAGCCGGCGGACGAGTAGGTTCGTGAAGACGACGTTGTCTTCGAGACAGAGCGTGGCGCCCTGGCCGGTGGACGGGTGCGTCTTGTGGACGGCGTCGCCGAGCAGCAGGATGCGGCCAAAGTGCCACTTGCTTAGGACGTACTCCTGGATGGGCACCAGCACCTTGCGCGTCAGCTTGCAGTAGGCGTCGCCAAAAGTAAGGCCCTCCCTGATGGGGTCGTTCCAGTGCCTCCGCGCCACCTCGTCGATGTCGTCGGCGTCGTACGGTCGGATCTCGTCGCCGACGAGCGTCTTGGGCAGGGCCTCGTGCAGCACGAGGTACGCGTAGTGGCCGCGCGACATGAGGGCGCAGGCGAAGTCCTGGTTCATGGTGAGGTTGGCGCTGCAGGGCACGTTGTCGATGGCGGCGATGCCGAACAGGGTGCGCCATTTGCAGCGGACTTCGGAGGGCCCACCCCCGGAGCCGGAGCCGGAGCCGGAGCCGGAGTGGGTCGAATCGGCGGCATTGCCGAGGCGCCACATTTCGGACCGGACGGCGGACTTGACGCCGTCGCATCCGACGAGAAGGGTGCCGGTGAAGCACTGGCCCAGGGTAGTGGTGACGGTCACGGAGGTCGCGGACTCGTGAACGTGGGCGACGCGGGCGTCTGGACAAGAAGAAATGTTTGGTTAGACATACATCTTATATGTATACGGCAGAAACGCACGGCAACCGCTTGTTGCCGCTACCACCACAACCATCACACTCAGACCATCGCCGAGGAAGACAAACCGGTGACGACCTTTCCCTTTTGCCTGATGGCTTCGTAAAACATCTGGACCGCCTGCTGCCTGTCGAGGAACAGCACGGGGTAGCCGAGCGTCTGCTCGAAGAAGGGGGAGACGCCGCGGACGCAAACGTTCAGGATGCCGTCGGGCCGCCAGTCGTTCATGGGGTCAAAGACGGACGAGATGGACAACAGGCGCTCGAACAGGCCCAGCTGGTCGAGGATGCGGGCGCCGCCGGGGAAGAAGGCCATGCCGGCGCCGACCTGGGGTGCGATGGTCGGGCCGCCCTCGAGCACCAGGAAGTCGATGCCGGCCTGCTCAAGCATGAGCGCGAGGGACAGGCCGGTGATGCTGCCGCCGGCAATAAGGATACGCGGACCGGCGGGAAGGGGCGTCGGTGGCCTCATGGGGGATGGTGGCGTGGTGGTGGATGTGGCGGTGGCGGTGCAGGTGTTCATGGGAGCTGTGTGTGTGCGTGTTGTTTTCCTCAATGATGCTGATGATGTAAGGGGGGTAAGGGGGGGGGATATGGCTTATTGCTGGTCAAAGATACAGGATTCTCTGGTAGTGACCTGACAAGGAGTATGGGGGAGGTCGAAAAGGAAAGTGAATGGCGGCGGTCTTGATGACAGATCCTGCAAGAAACCCTCGTGACTGAATGGTGTCCTTGGTCTCCTTGGGCTAATCGTTCCCGTCATTGACTGCAAAAACTGAGAGCACACACACGGAAATTCGGATTGGCTCCGTCTTTGTTGATGCATCTCGGAGGCGGGGCTGACTGGCTGACTGGCTGACAGATCGCCGACATGAGTGAGTCCTTGACGACAAGGATCTCCCTCGCTTGCGTGACTGATTCCAGAGCGTGCCGAGCCTCGGCTCCTCCCCACCTACCCGGAAAGAACCAACAAGGTCCTCTGAGAAATAAAGAGAAATATAGTTTATGCTGCTCCGGCGGATGTTCCCCCAACCCTCGATCTCGCCAAGGGGACGACGGAGACCCGAGAGAGCCGGGTAAACCGATCGATCCGATGAAGAGCCGCGGAACGGAGGGAGTCACAACCTCGCAAAGTAACAGGTCATGGTTGCCAACTCTTGCTTCGGTTCCGTTCCCGAGGATGGAGGGTTGGGGTAAGCCTATTTCCCCTCGATTGGGCTACAATTTTCGGGCCCCGAGCATTTGAGCCAATCTTAGTCCCCTTTTTCCTGGCTTCTACAAGTAAGTACATGGCATCTTTGGCCATGTGGTCGACGGGTCCCACCCGTGGACCGTCCCGTCGAAACAGGTGTGAGTGACTTTATGCGTCGTCACTTGTGCCCTGGGGACGATTTCTCTCTTCTGTTGCTTCTTTGGGCACAACCTTTGTGTCTAAACTTTGTGGCTGATTGTTTAGAGTTGGGAATGTTTGACGGCACTCGTTTTGGTGTCAAGTTGGAGTTGGAGACAAAGGGGGGATATGCTTCAAAAAGTCAAAGCGGCTACACAGGAAAGGTATCTGCACGTTGCTTTATCAGTGCTCTGACCAGACAGGTCGAAATCTCGAGTACTTGGGACGACTCCTTACTTGCAGAAGTGAGCGAGGCCTTGGCGCGATTCCGGATAATTTGTCCGGGACGACGGAGACGGACGGCATCGGTTGTTTTTGATGTTGTCCGGTGTTTTCTTGTCTTACGATCTTGTCGGCCATGTTACAAAGGTAGCAACGGAGAATAGTGTTGGGGCAAGGGGACTTACTGCCAGGTAAAACATGTGAATCTTATTCTTAGTCAAGGCTGCCAAGGTCTGTTTATGCCCGGGTTTACTGATGCTGAGTCTTGGGTTTCTTTTGGAATTTCCTTTTTTGCTGCACAAAACATATGGATAGAAGAAACTCTTTTCAGTTCTCGGACAAGATTTTTCAGCAAGAAATCGTCCGTATCGACTTGTGTATGCGTAAGAGAGAGAGAGAGAGAGAGAGAGAGAGAGAGAGAGAAACGAGCCAAACAGCAGAAACTCTCAACAACAGACACAGTCGTCACTGTGTACTCAAGTCAACAAGACACCATCACCATCTCCGTGGGAATGGCCACCTCATCTTCCCTCAACAGGCCGCCGCTCACGCTGTTCCTCTTTGGCGACCAAGCCCACACCGTCCCCAAACGCGACCTCCAGCTTCTGCTTGACGATGAAGCCTTTCGCTCCCCGTCCCGGGCTAACAACCTTTCATCCTCCCCTCTGTCTCTCTTCGCCCGCCGCTGCGAGGCCGCCCTCCAGCGCGATCTAGCCCAGATCCTCGACCCCGTCGAGGCCCACCGTCTCTGGCCCTCGGGCAGCCTGGTCCTGGCCGACCTACTCTCGCAATGGCCTCTACGCAGCGACGGCTCCTCCAGCAGCCCGCACCAGCACCGCCGCTGTCTGCCGCTGAATATGGCGCTCCTGGTGTCGTACCAGGTGCTGGTGTTCATGCGGCACGTCGGCTCCTCTTCCTCTTCCTCTTCTTCTCCTTCGACCAGAAACAACTACACGGACGGGAACGCGACCGTCGTGGGCGCCTGCACCGGCGCGCTGGCCGCCGCGGCGGTGGGCTGTAGCGGCGGCCTGGCGGAACTGGTCCCGCTTGGTGTGGAGGCCGTCCGGGTGGCCTTCCGGGTGGGTCTGGTCGTGGAGCGGGCGGTGGCCCTGAAAGCCGCGCCCGCCGGGACGGGCACGCAGCAGCAGCAGCCCTGGAGCATTGCCGTATCGGCGGCGGAAGAGCGGACGCTGCAGGGAGTGCTAGCTTTTCTGCAGCGTTGCATGAATGGCGAGGATACGAACATGACGAACAACAACAACAACAACAACAACAACAACAACAACAACAACAACAACAACAACAACAGCAGCAGCAGCAGCAGCAGCGGCAGACACAAATCGGCGAGTAAAAAGAGAAACGGGGGCTTGCCGTTCTGGGTGAGCGCGTTGGCGCCAAGCTCGGTGACGGTGTCGGGGCCGCCGGAGGTGCTGGCGGGGCTGGCCAAGTCGGACGGGCTGGCGGTGCCGGGGGTCAGGATGGTGCCGATGCCGATATTCGGACCGTTCCACAGCCCGTCGGTCTACACGCAAGAGGACGTCGCCGGTGTGATGTCGTCTCTTTACAGGGACGACCCAAGGCTGGCGAGCACGCCGGCCTGCCTGACGGTGGTGTCCGGGTCGACCGGCAAGCCGCCGCCGCCGACGCCGCGTCACCACGGAAACGAGGCCGGCGGCGGCGGCGGCGGCGGCGGCGGCGACTTCGGCTCGCTGATGCGCACCGCCGTCGAGGACATGCTTCTGCGGCCGCTCCGCTGGGACCTCGTGCTCCAGCAGCTGTGCGAGCACGTCGAGACTAACAAGCACGGCACAGCGCTGCTGGAGGTCGTCCCGATCGCGTCGGCGGCGGTGCCGTCCGTCGATGCCGCACTGAGCCGGGCGCAGAAGCTGAAAGGGGGCGGCACACGCACCACGCGAAGACCGCGCACGCTCAAGAGACACGGCCTCGAGAGCACGACGATCCACCGCGTCGTGACGGAGACGGACCTGATGGCGGGAGATGGGCTGTATCTCGTCACCGAGGCGGATCTGGCGAGGCCGGACCTGAGAGAGGCCGTCCAGGGGCACGTGGTCGAGGGGAAGCCTCTATGTACGCCGGTGAGCTCCATTCATACATGTAAACAACAAACAGCTCTCTCGCTGACATGAGTGTGTGTGTGTGTGACCCGTTCACCACAAAACAGTCCATCTATGCCGACATCGCCATGACAGTCGGGAAGTACCTCGTCAAGAAGCTGCAGTCCCACGACTACAACAAGCACGGGAGGGCCGCCCGTGATGCCGCCGCCGTCGCCACCACCCCTCCTGAGAAGCGAGACTGCCTCATCGCCATCTCCGAACTGGGCGTCAGCAAGGCGTTGATCGCCGGAGACAATGAGCCGGGTTCCCAGTTGCTGCAATGCCACGCCCAAGTCGACTGGTCTAGCCGTTCAGCTCGGTGCAAGTTCACCACGGCCGATGGTGTAAGTCCTCCTCAATTCTCCCATCTCTCGTCCCAGCCTGGGGATGTTGTTGTTGTTGTTGTTGTTGTGAAACAAACAGACAGTCTACCATCAACATCCGAGTCTGAGTCTGACCCGAGATGGCTCATATACCGACGTGATATATCGTCATGTACTGTGACTAACATGATGTATCATATGTCATATTCTGACATGATACACACACACACACACACACACACACACACAATCACCAACATGACATACCACATACTGACATGATACATGACCACCATCATAGTCCTCCGGCAAGCCCCAGCTGCAGGCCGAGTGCACCATCCGCATCACAGACACCTCGACGCGCGCCCTGCTCGCCCAGCACTCCTCGGGCGAGTCCCACCGCTTCAACGTGTCCTCGCTGCGTGCCCGCACCGGCACGACGCAGATCTCGGGCAGCATGGCCTACCGCCTGGTGTCCTCCCTGGCCGATTTCCATCGCAACCACCGGCTGGTGCAGTCCCTCGTGCTCGATTCGCGCACCCACGAGATCGCCGCCGTCGTCAGCTTCCCCGCCGGTCTCGCCGGCGGACACGGCGATTTCACGGCGCACCCGGCCGTCATCGACGCCTTCACCCAGCCGGCCGGCTTCTGCCTCAACCTCGACGACACCACCAACCTCGCCCACACCGTCTACATCAACCACGGCTGGGACGACATGTTGCTGTTCGAGCCCGTCGACATGACCCAAGAGTACACCGTCTACGTCCGCATGCAGCAGGTCGCCCGCTCCCGCAAGTGGACCGGCGACATCGTCGTGCTGCGCGAGGACGACACCGTCGTCGCCGCCTTCCTGCAGTACTCCGTCAACGGGTTCCCCCGCCGCGTCTTCAGCAGCCTCTTGAGCCAGGAGACCAGGACGACGACGACCACCACCAGGATGAAGGCGGCCACCGTGTCGGCCATGTCACCGCCGCCGTGGAGCCCGCTGCAGACGCCCAAGCCGCGCATGACGCTGAGTATCGACACCAAGAGCAGCGGCGGCGTCTTTCCCCCGAGCCCCGTGTCACCGGGGGATCATCCGGACAGCAAAGAGCCGCGGTCCGCACTCTTCTTCTCCTCCTCCTCGGCAACACAGAACACTGCCCCCGTGGCCGACGGGGCCGACGGAGACGATGAGCAAGACACCGAGGACGCCGAGGATACCCTTGACACCCTCGACACCTTCGACACCTTTGACACTATCGACACCCTCGACGCTACCAACGGACAGCTCACTACCACCACCACCACCACCGTCCCCATCCCCATCCCGCCCTGCAAGTCCGTCGTCCTCCAAGGCTTCCCCAAGACCGCCCGCACGCTGCTATTCCTCCTGCCCGACGGAGCCGGCACCGCCGCCTCGTACGCCTGCCTGCCGCCCGTCGGCCGCGGCGACCTCTGCGTCATCGGCCTCGACTGCCCGTTCCTGCGCGGCAACACCGACGCCATGGCCCGCGTCCCGCTCGACCGCCTGCTGGCCGAGGGATACCTGCCCGAGATTCTTCGGCGCCAGCCGCCCTCTTCTTCTTCTTCTACTACTACTCACAGGGGATACCTGCTCGGCGGCTGGTCCGCCGGCGGGTCGCTGGCGTTCCGGGCGGCCCAGATGCTGGCCGAGAGGGGGTGTCGCGTCGCCGGCCTGGTCCTGATCGACGCGCCGGTGCCGCTCAACGGCATGGACCGGCTGCCGAGGCACTTTTACGAGTACTGCCAGCGCCTGGGCGTCTTTGGCGGATGGGAGGGGGGGAAAAAGAACGGTGTCGGCAACAGTGTCGGCAACAGTGGCGGCAACGGCGCCGACGCCGGTCAAGCGCCGGCCTGGTTGATACCGCATTTCGAAGGCACCATCGGCGTGCTGGAGAGGTACTGCGCCACGCCGCTGGCGATGCCGCCGGGCCAGAAGCTGCGGGTGGACGTCATCTGGGCCGGCGAGAGCGTCGTGGACCGGCCTGGGGCGCCGCCGCTGCCGCCGCATCCGGACGACACCGAGGGCATGAAGTTCCTGACGGTGCGGAGGAAGGACTTTGGGCCCAACGGGTGGGCCGAGCTGCTGCCGGGGGCCGACATCGTGTGCCACAAGGTCGAGGGGGCGCATCACTTTGCAATGATGGTAAGAGCTTGCCTCCAAACCCTGACGACTTTTCCCCTTTTCGTGTGAGATGTGCTCGACTATATGCTGACTAGACACCGTGCAGAGGAAACCGTTTGTGACGCAACTGGCATCGTTTTTGGCAGAGGGTCTAAAGGCTGTTCAGGAGGCCGGTGCTCTCTAGATATAGACATGGCTTATGTAGTAATACACCATTGCTGTTTCGTTACACATTATGATGGTTTCAGCACTTGATTTTAGTCTCAGTCTACTGCCGAACGTTACCCAGTTCTCACAATTATTGATCGTGGGTTCTGTACTCAAACATGTGACATGGACCACTTTGAGCTGCGAACGACACGAATAGGATCATGTTTTGTTGTTTCGACTCTGTTTCTGAAGATCTTGAATAAGAGTTCAATGCTATACGTAGGTGCCTGATCCCAACACACACACCTGTGAGTGGCTGGCGAGCATCACGAACTCGGAACAGACCAAGACGTCAGGCATTAGTTCACGTATCCAGTCCGGTGGCGAGGCCCTGTGACTGTTTTCTAAAACAAAGTCACTCTGCTTAACTGTGTTTGCATGAGCTCTTAATCTAGAAAATCTTTCCAATCTTGTTTAAAGTCGAACCTCCCATCTATCTATTATTGTAAGAGTACTTTGTATGCCCTTGATAGATCAAGTATGTGGCTAGTGCCATGTGGCAAATGCCTTGTGGCTACCTAGGTGTGGCTGGTGCTGCATGCTGACGTCATCCTGGCTGTGGCTGGTATGACGCCCTATCACCAGCTGCCCCCAGCCGCGCAGCTTAATGCCCCAAGTTCCAACCAAGGGTAGTTTGATGAGCACCATACGTCTGGGAAATAAGTAGAGAACAGGTAATTAGTGGTTTGTCGTTCCACCATCTATCCTGAGTGCAAGTCCAGGCTGAAATACCTGTGAGCTACCTACGTCACGTAACATCTACCTGTGGCTTGTGCCATCAAAAGTGGCATAGTCTATAGAGCAGTTCTGCTCCACGAGTCACGACAAAGGGCGACCAATTTTGGTTGATGCCCCCCCCAATCCTTCATTTATAATCCAAGAGTTAGCCTTCAAGGCGAGGTTGCTGGAGTGACTCTACGGCGCAATCTTTTGCCGACGGCACAAAGTCCGTCCTGGGATCCATGCTCGTCGGGGGGCAAGGGCATCCGCTCCAAGGTCGCAAAGCAGGCCTCGGGCGGGAAGCTCAAGGTGTACGACACGGGCGCGAGGGGCATTCCACGGCCAAGCGCCCCACGACGGCATTCAGACATCTGGGCGAAGGCGTCTTCCGGCTGCGGTACGGCCACGCGACCCGACGGCATCGTCATCGTCATGACAAACGTGCGCTCGAGCGACATGAACGACCCCAACAATCAAGTTCGACTGGACGCTGGGAGGCCAGCCAGGCGTCGTCAGCGCCCCCAACGACGACGTCGCAATCGTCGGCAAGAGGGCGGCCGACATGGCCAAGACCCTCACCAAACACTGGCACCCGCATCTGAAGCCGCTGTTTGACGAAATGGACGAGTCGGAAGCCGCCTTTTGGAAGTTCACGTGCTCGACGCCGTGGGGGATGCCCGAGTGGCCCAACGAGCCACGCGTGACCGTCATTGGCGATGCTGCGCATTCCATGACGCCGGCCGGGGGTCTTGGTGCGAATACGGGACGGTTCGGGACGCCGCCTTGCTCGGGAGGTTGTTGCGCGAGGCTGGCGGGTACGAGCCGGGCATCACGGCCGCGTACGAGAAGGAGATGAGGATCTATGGCAGCAGCGCCGTTCACAAGAGCTACTCCATCGCCGTCGACGTGTTTGGCATCCAGGTTGACGAGAGTTCTCCGACTGTGTAGCTGGACGATGAATCCGAGCTGAGAGTTGTGTTCGCCGTCGGTAAAGGTCACAAGAGGCGTTGGCTCTAAAGGGGCGTGAACGGAGGCGCCTGGTCAGGCTGGTCTGACTACTGATGGCTCTGCTTCGGCTAGCTTCGGGAGGGCTAGTTGATATTCGGTTGAGTCCAAATAGAGTTCATGATCTGCAAATGTTTGATTGAATAAAGATAACATTTATGCACACGGATGCATAGACGTATACCATTATTAAATCTCTACACAGCATGGCAACTGACGACCTCAGTCAACTCCAGAGCAGAATACTTTGTTGTGGCTTGGAATATGCCAATATTTCCCAGAATTCGCTTGTTCTCATAATTACTCCGTACAAAAATTGAATACGGATATTCTCATGCAATTTGTTGGAATGCCGACCGGATCATCGACGGGAAAAGTGGGTATCCCGGTCGGTCTTGGCCAATCAGATCATACCTACGGACTCACCTCCGTCGGAGTGGGTCCGTCTTGGCCGGCCATATCACGGCCTCGGACTCTGTCGATTGCAGCCCCTTCACGTTAGATCGTCTCTTCTGCAACCCACAGATACCACGTATAACCTCCTTTTATTGAGCCGTTCATTAAACGGCAATTGAAACTGTGGAGCCTGTGGAATGCCCCGCGATACATCAGAGGGCTGCTGTCAAACCCCAATGGTAACTTCCATGTAAGGGAGGGCAGGCTGGGCAGCAATGTTGCTTTCAAAAAAACCTGGGGGGCGAACTGTGCTAGCGGCGACGGCGAGTAAGGGCAAGTGGCTCCTCATGATGGGACCACTCAACAGATAGAGTAGCGGTCAATATGTTCCATTCCCCCTTCTGGAATACGATGTGTGGGCCCACTTGTCTTGTTACGGTATCCGTACCACTTTCGGATACACGGATAATTACAATGCCAGCACAATTAATTAGACACATGAAGATTGATACCCGCTGTAGAGGAGGCGGTGTGGGCAGCCTTTGGGCTCGGACAAGTCAGAGCTTGGTGGAGTCAGGCAATCCGACCTTTGCATTCTCTCGGCCCCAAAGTTGCTCCGTAGACTCTGGAGGGGGGCGCGATGCTGAGGATCAAGCCAATTCTATCAATCCAAGACGCCGCCCAGACTCGTCTCAACAACGTGTTGAATCTTTGACAGCCTTCAAGTGCCGAGTTTGGCGGGCCGCATTCCATGCTATGGCGGCCACAGTCGAGTCGACAATGGGCCGAGAGCCCGAGACCTAGAATCCTGTCACGTCTCCAGTTCATCGACCCGCCAAAAGACCGTGTCTCTTGTCTGGGGCATGACAGTCGGTCTAACCCCCGCCTCGAAGCCAACGTCGGCAGCTATCAGGTGAGGAGTCGAGTCCCCGGGGCGGTTTCGGGAGCGCGTTCGGATCAGCAGTTGCCCGAATGTCCCTCTGGGCCCTGGTTGGCAGATTCTCCTTCCAGCATTCTCGAGAAAGTCTCCTGATCTCGGAATCCACGGATCCATATCAGTAATCATCTCTGTTCAGCGCCTTCAAGGGAATCGAGACCGCCGCCCCTCCTCCCATACGTCAGAATCCAAGTCGTGTGTGGGCTTCCCCCAGTTTTATCGGGACGCAGCTTGTTCATGCCAGGAAAACGTCTCGTCGGGTCGCCAAGGATGATTATCAAACACAGGCTTTCACGCCAGGCTTACATCCCCCCCCCGAAGTTGTTGAAGGCATTGCGTGAACGAAACTCGCACTCGAAACGCTGGCACGCTGCAAATGAATGAGTATGCCTAGCATACGAACACACACACTAGCCTTTGCGAGGGCCAGTGATACCACACCCATGGGGAATTCGCCTCCAGGGAGTTGACTAGTGGCATCACGGAAACCTGCAATCGATTACCTATTCGAGCTTCCTATGTAATTAGGCCCCAAAACTTACTTTGATTGCGCTGCGGATTCGTCCTGGGCACTCTTGATACTGCCCCCGGCACCACATCGTTGCCTCAGACTGTGCCTCGTCGAGTCCCCAAGACTGGAGGATGTTGAGGCAGGTATATAAGCAGAGGAAGCACGCTCTTTCACTAGATGCTTCTCAGAAACACTCCCGACATTACCTCCTACCAATCCAAATCAAGTCTTCTAACAAATCAGTCTTGCATACCACCTCTCTCAAGTCTCAACAATGAAGTCCTACGTTGTACTCATGGCCCTGTTTGCTTCTCTGGCTATGGCCACTCCGTCGGTCCAGAGCAACCCTGAGCAAGGCAATTTGGTCTCACGTCAACGACGGCCTCCTGTTCGGCCCCCAGGCAACTGCTGTGGCAACTCAGGTCAATGCCAACCCTCTTGCGTAAGTATAACCATGACCCACCCCAAGGATTTCGCATTTGAGGCTCTTGCTAATTGGGAATAAACAGTGCACCGATGGTTGCCCCGTCACCGGATTTTAGATCGAACCAAGTGCCCTCCTTTCCTGCAAAGAGGGTTGGCTAGAACTGCAGAAGCAGCTATTATCTCGATGTCTTGGAATTGTAAATAGATCTCGGAAAGTCTTGGTATTTCAGCGCAGGAATTCGTCAGACGGCCGGCCCAACCTCGGTAGAAGTTTGAAGATGGCGGAAAGATGGGCTCATCAGGTCATTACAAGAAACTGTGTCTATCAATCCTGCCATACTGTTGCCTCTACTTTAAGCCGTCGATTTACTCTGTCCCTTCTCGCTCCTTTACAACGACATCCACAAAAATGACAAAAGCAAGTTGTTACACCTTTCGGTTAGCTGGACTGGGTGACTCTGGGATAGTGACAGAGAGGTAGGTTGCAGACGTACAGCAGCCCGATGTGTGTACACCGCTTGAACATTTTTCGGTGACTCGCCAACTGTCTACATGCATGGAACAAAGGAGGATACAGAAACTTATCATCCGGGGCATTAAAAAGGAAGACTGTTTGAACCGTACAGATTTCAATAGTTCATCTATCGGACAAAAACTATTGATCTTGAGGTTGACCTACTTTTAGCAAAAACTAGCTTTCTACCTACAGGGTAGGTACTTCATACTAGAGTAGCCCCTAATATACAAACTGCTTAAGCTGTAGTAACTAAATACCTAATTAAGGAACCCAACTTCCGAACCCGCGAGTGTTTGATGTTTGTAACAGGGTCCCGCAACCCAAAGGGCTTGGTCTTTCTTGGCTGCTGGGGTCGTTCTTTCTAACAAGTAAATAGCGCTCATTCAACAGAAGTATCGCGACGTCGGTGGTGCAAACACGACCAGGAAGGACGGGAATTTTCCACAGTGCTGAGTGAGGTGGCGTGATTCACTTTTTCCTTGCTCGCATGCGATACATCCTTCGCCTAACGTGTACCCGCATATGAGACTCAGGCTTCCGAATGTAACCTAAAGAGGCGAATCAAGTCACTTAGTTGGAATCACCATGGGAATGGGAATTGTGAAACTGAACATGAGTAAGCGTTAAGCGGAGCGCCCATGGCAACGCCTACTGAGTTATTTATCCGTCTTGTTCACCACATGCAACCGTTGGCTCTCCGTCTTGGACTTGGCTGGCCCGGGGGGGGGGGGGGTGGCGAGAAACCTCACAACCCTAACTGGTTTACCAGAGATCCCGTAAACTCGGCGATTGTACAGTTGGATCTTGCAAGGTATGCTCTGGATTTCTTTCAGGCTAGAGAAAGCTGAACCAAACGAGTAAACACACAAATACTTTACACAAGCCGACGTAGCTGAAAAAGTACCTAAACCGATTACAAATACATTGACAAGCTTTTATCCTTGTCTTCTAAAAGCCAAGACAAGTTGCGTCTATTTCTAGATTAGTTTCCTGCTTGCGACTAGCCCTTGTGCAGCCGCCTTCCCTCACTCAGTCACTACGTGGGAACCGTCAAGGCTGCGTCAACGTCACCCATGAAAGCCAGAGAAGCTTCCAGTGGCACTCTGTCTCCCCATCAGTTCATGTGGAAGCCCTCCGGGGAGAGTAGCCGTATGCACTCTGCTCGAACCGGAGGCCGGCTTTGCTGATCCTCTGGTCCGCGCTTCTTGCCTGGCCCTGAAAACGCTCGCAAACCAAGGACTTCGTCCCTCATGATGGTCGAAATATCACCCGTGGCCTTATTATCAACGCTCGCGGAGAAAGGCTCAATGTCTCTCACTCTCCCCCCGAGTTCGCAGACTTGATCCCTAGAACGTGTTCGTCATCTAAACCCTACCCCTGACGCCACGGTACTCACCTTAAAAAGCTCGTAATGTGTGGCAGAGTGCTGGCATGAAGTTTCACCGGAGCATTCCTAGCTCGCTTATGATTGGCGAGGTCTTCAAGCCTCATTCATTTTCCATCCAGAGACACGGTAATATAGTGTCCCATATGAACATTGTTTTCATTTTCCTAACTTGAGGTAGAAGGACGTTTCCAGGTATGTTATGAATGGGTCGGTTGGGTGACCATATTGGACGTGACGTTTTCATTTATTACATGAATGTCGTCGCCTTGCAATTTGTTCCATCTTTTCTGAAATGCAAAACTCGAAGGAAAACTGTTCCTTTGTTGTTGCATTGACTCTCTATAGATGAGTCTTCAGGGATGACCTCTAGAAGTTGGCAATACACGTTTCTTCTCAATTCGCCTGGGCAGCCCGTAGACGGCAGAGGCCCATGTATAGAAAGATTAGGCTACAAGATTCCCTCCAAGCGAATTCTGCCCTGAAGCAAGGTGAGCGAAGCCAGCTTTCTCTTGTCAGAGTTGGACAACGAATCTCTTGTTTGGCCTGGTCCTTCCGGCGTTACTTACGCATCGCAAGTCCGCTGCCATATAGCTGCTCAAACTCCACCTTTGCAACCCAGGAGTACAGCGGCGACTTTTTGTCCAAGGAAAACGAGTTGGGCTGGGGGATCCACGCCATCGACATCTTGGTCAGGCCTGTGGACGGATGGACGGAAAGTCTTACATGGTGAGGCCTGAGGGAGCCTCTCGCGCATAAGCGCCGTGAGCGCCTACAAGGGAAACAGGCCGTTATAGGTCGATTCGCATTTGCTCGCAGAGGGACTTACTTACCGCTCCTCGTGTAATCGTTGCTTTGGCTGTTTCATGAACCTTGGCGTTGGACTTTTTCTCGCTGGTAGTCGAGTTCCCGATAGGCCCGTGGGCAAGATCCTTTTCGGAAACTTTGCGTAGCCTTTGGCCGTCGTTTTATAGTCATGCAAGCGCTGGCATCAAAGTCGGGATCCATGTATTGTCTCTTGGGCTTCTGCCGAGAAGGCTCAAGAAGACTTGTGAATAGTTCTTTGAACACTAATTGCGGGCTCGTTGTAGAATCTCAAGAGACTCATAACGTGCACGAACTCGATGCCACGGTATCCTTCGGCAGCGATCATCTCGCGTAGAGTGACGCCGCAATGCCACGGGTCGCCATTGGTGACCTCAGCAAAGTCTTATGACAGTGAGCAATGAGTCATCGATAAGGACTGTCGCCCCGGGCCTGTAAAGACGTTGAATCTGAGGGCGTAAGTAGTAGATCTACTTCCGGTACTCCAAAGCGGTGTCGGGGTGGACCGAAACTTCTCCTTGAACAGTCAAATTCGAAGTGAGGAATCTCCGTTCCATCTCTCGTCGACAGGTCTCGGCCATGATCGAGAGGTGTTCGCCCCTGGACATGGCACCGCCGTTGTCAAGGTCGAGCATGTCCACCAGGCGGACAAGCTTGATATGTGAGAGCCCTCATCACTTCGCAAGGTCCCGTAGCTGAACTCCGTATTCAAAGTAAGGTAGTCTATGTCCGGGATACCGAGTGGATCCAATATGTACTCATGCCCAAACAAGCATATTGTTTGGATCCAACGCGCGCGCGCGAGTCACGTTCAACAGCTATTCATCGTTGCGGTGGGAAATGGGGCTGTTGCCGGTGTAGACAGGACCATCAGAGACCAGGGTTAGGCGTGCCCTATGAGCACAAGTCCTCCTTAGCTCGTCGGACTGACCAAACTCCCTCAGTTTGGTCGCCGCATGTGTCCCATAATTACGCAGGTGCAGGTGCCTTTTGGGGTCCAGACTGTAGCTCGTATTAATTATTAGAAAAAGCATCGGGCTCGGAGAGAACGGGCATCGTGACAAGCAACTGTCATGTCACCAGCAACGTTGTCTCCAAGAAACCAGGACACAGGAGAAAACTTTCAAATGATCGTCACTTGCATGAGAAAAAGTCTCACCGAAACTAGTAATACTACGGGTTCAAGAAGCCACAGTGCACGGGGGCACGATGTGTCTTGACTCTTGGGTGAACCAGCAGGGCTAACCTTGTCGAAATCTCGAGAGGTAGAGTTTTTGCCACGCATGGGATTAGGTACCCGTACACATATCATGTCCACTAGAGAGATCCGAGGTTGATATCGGCCCGATTCCTATCGGCGTTCAAAGGGGTCTTCGCTGGACGGCTTTGACATGTCATCATGTCAGTCAGTTAAATGCTTGCTAGTGTTAGTAATGCATGGGCCCAACGCCAGGATATCATGTCTTGTGAACCCTGTTATCCAGGCTATGCCTTGTAAACTATCAGTATAACAAACTTTTGTCACTGAACCATCCTTCCTTGCTCGAATCGGTTAACCCCTTGCTTTATCGACTGGAAAGAAAAAGCTTGGTGATGGGTTGGATAGTTATGTAGTGGTTCGATACATGTTGAAATAGGCTAAACTCCAAGGTTTGTCCTGTAAAACCATGGTTTCCGGGTTCTGAAACACACTTCTGTCACTGAACGTTGCCTCCTCGCTCAAATTGCTCCATCAACTGGAAGCAAAAGCTCGGCGCCTTTTCTTTCACTACTGTTCACGCAAGGCACAAGAGTCCGGCTGTGTTCTTTAGAAGGTTGCTCTGCCGTCTGCTAGTCTTACTCCCACCACCAAAGACGTCAACAGTCCCGCCTTTGCTAGCTCAGCTACGAGGCACAGTAGGATAGGCTCACAAGTGATTGCAGTCACCAGGTTGATCTACACAGGCGTGTACTCCACACGTTTCGCAATACAAGACTTATAAGGAGTCTAACCAACTAGCAACTAGGTCAGAAGAACCCTGCATCAGCATAAAATTTGAAATTCTTACTTAGATATCACTCCCCAGAGCTTATACTAGGTACTCAGAGCAACCATGTTAGGCACTCCACCAAGCAGGCTAAAGCAATCAACACAAGGTAATATCAAACTCAAAAGGCAATTACAGCAGGCGCCGCTACAAAACTCTATACTACTAGATCACCAGTAGACTAGCATAGGCGATAATAGAGGACAAGCATATCCTATAGGCTGTTATCTAACTTACAAAGACCTCACCCTATTGTAATTCTCGCTAGAGCCACACCTCTCTACTTTCTTACCTCTCACCGCTTATTGCTCTCTAAACTTCGACTCATCAGTCCCTTTATTATATCTTTTCAAGCACATAGAGCACCTAGAACTTACTATTCAGTTGTTATTCAGTGTCATCAACCAAGCATTCCGTAACTTTGAGGACAGGGGCGACATCAACCCAGGGCAAGATTTCCACTATTACCCGCGACGGTCTCAGTTGTGTGATTAATTACCTCAAAAACCTGGCATCTTGTCCAGCCTGTTCCGAACGCTGTCTAGGATTCATCCACATCCCCCTCCTTCGGGGGGAAAGTTGGTTGCCACTTTATTAGAAGCATCATGGGCTCAGAAGAGAATACTCAGAAAGAACCCCCCCTGGAACTTGGAAGCCTCCGAACTGCCCCAACAACGTCAATATGGTGATATTTCCAGAGGGCGGCTTGCTGGCTTGGACGCAGTTCTGCTGCTGCTTGTCATCATCATCAGCGCGTCGTCTAACGTCTTCAGACTGGTATTTTCGGTCGCTCGGTCTTGGATTTCTCCTTGACAGGGTGCCTAATTACTTCCCCTCATCGTCACGAACACGGTCTCGGGCTTTTTCGGACGGGTGATACCGGCATTGCTGGCTGACTGGTTACAGGCTTTTGGATCTTGAAGACGCTGATCCCTGTCGTCGGCGTCAGTGGCATCCTCACACACCTCGTTCTGGGCTGGGCAGGGGTATTCCTCCACCGGCGGCGGTCTAGGTATTCGTATGGGCGATGATGTACGGGATCGCCGCCAACGACACCCTGAGCCTCTTCCCCGGCCGCTGTCGGCGATCTGAGCAGTGAGCACCGATCCAACGAGGGTCGGTACGTGAGTGGGCATGATCTTGGCAGCGGTGGGCGTTGCCGCGTTGCTTGCTTTATGGGGCCTCCTGTCACAAGGAAGTCCATGTATATTTCAGCTCACTGATTCATTCCTCTCACGTGCTTATTCACGTGCTATTATGTATTTAACAGTATCTCTTTTTGTTACCTATTATTATAATAGGATAAGCATCTTTTACCCTAAATCTCCTATACCTTACTGTGTGCTCTAACTTATGACAGTTATAAGCCTAGTTTTACTTGCTATTATGCGCTACACTATAATACTTTACTATCTATTACCTTTAGAGCACTTTTTAAACAGTCTACTGTCTGCTAAAATGACTAACTATTCTATTAACCTCTTCTTAACGGTTAAGTTAACAAGCTAACGTAACTAGCTAACCTAGTACTAGGCGCTGAAATCTCAGTGTTAAGGACTAGGCGTGTAGGCTCTTGTTAACCCTAACCTACCTAATATCCCTTCTAATAACCTCACTAAGGAAGGGATCCTAACAATTAAGTTCTTAGTAGCTAAAAAACAGGCTGCTAAGGATATACAACATAAGGGTACTCTTGCATCCTACCTCTAAGATAAAGAGGTATAGGAAGCAGCCCTAATTCCTGCTAACAGCTCTAAGAAACCTCCCTTCACACACATAGAGCCTACTAGATCTGTTATCTTATAAGCGGATGTCTTAAAGGATTAAAACGTTACTGTTAAAACTTACAGTATAATAGCTCTAGTCTACGCTTAATAAGTCAAAAGTCTCTATGCTATACTTAACTAGATAACTAAGACTGTAAGCATTACTCTCCTTATAACTGCATACCTTAAGGCAAGCACTAATAGCAAAGCTACAGTCTAGAGGACCCTTTATTATCTTAAAGCAAACCTTATGCCTAATAACCTTAGCACTCTCTCTACTGTTAGAGAGGAGTATTAACAAGTTCTTAAACGTATAAAGGGAGGAGTTAACCCTACGTGCTAGTATAAGGACTAGTAAGCAGCCTACCTTTAAGCTTACATATATAACGTTCCTAAGGTCTAGGGTAAGCTTATAGTAAAAGACTTCCTAAATGCAGTTTAAGTTAAGTTAAACCTAACCTAGGGAGAATATATATATAAAACACTAGTTAAAAACCTTAAGCTTAGTTACCCTACTCTATCTGTATTAAAGCTAGGATAAATCTTTAGCGTTATAACTTATAATAACCCTTCTAGGAAGAGCCCTTTCTGCTCTAGGGCTTATTTAATACTTACTAGTTAATCAGACAAGCGTATACCTAACAATTCTGCTAGCAATAAGCTAGAAATTAAATACCTATATAGGTACTCCTATAAGTAGTAGATTTAAGAATGCAACTACCTATGCTTTACCCTTACAGGCTAATACTATAGCTAACGCACTCCTAATGTCTCTAACACCTAGTAGAATAAGATTTAAAAGGAAACTATAGATAGTAAGTAGAAATCATCCCACAAAAAGCTAATTTTAAAGAAATAGTTAAAACCTAATAGAACTCTCCTTCCCTTTAGGCCTAAATCAATTAACTAAAACTAAATCCAAAACCCTCTAAAAAACGCTAAGGACTTAGGCTATCCTAGAAGCGTTATTACTATCACTATCTAACCCCTTCCCCTTCCTAAGAGCCTACACGCAATCTTTAGTACAGCTCTTATCAGCTCCTATCCTCTTTCTAAGAGCACTGTTATAGACACCTATAGAGCAGTCTACCTTATTAATAACAAAAGCCTCTTAGAACTTAGTTCCTATAAGCTATCTAGTCTTAATGACTTTATAGAGGTTAGTATATCTTTACTTCCTGTAAGCAGGAGGGGTACTTAGGTTATTAAGGGCATTATTAATAGCCTATAGGGACTGTTAACTAAAGATCTTATGCTTAATAACGTTACTTTAGTAGAAGGCTTTTACACTAATATAGCCTCTAAGGCTCTTCTTCTTAACAGCAGTCTCTAGTACTATAGGAAGGACTGTATAATATGCTACAGCAAGCTTAATAATAGCAATATAGTTATAAAGCTTTATAGGAAGCATAACTTAGTCTTTATTTAATATAAGCTAACTTCTAACTATCTAAGCGTATGTAAGAACCTACTTCCTAAAAGCCTAGTAGGTATTCTAGTATTTACTGCGCGCTCTAGGTATAGGTTATAGAGGAGATTATATTAAAATACATGCAAGAGGGCAGATACTGCGCTCCTTTAGTATCTTAGATTAGGTTACCTAGGTCCTAAGGGACTTTGTAACCTAGTCTAGAGGGCGAGGGGGGTGTGTATTAGGGGCCTACTACAGATTAAGTGTAAAGACTGTAGTGCTGCGCATACAGAAAACGTTACCTTAAGAGGGCTATTAGAATTAAAGGCAACACACCTATAGTATAGGGTTTACTAGGATCTCTTTAACTTCCCTAAATCACTGTCTAGGATAAGGTAGATCCTTATTGCCTATAATAAATACTTAGGCTTTATTATAGCCTACCTATTAGTATATAAGACTAAGTCTCTTATGCTTAGAGCCCTCTAGACAATTAAGGCCTAGGTATATAGAGAGAAAGGTCTTAATATCTGTAAGTTCTAGCATAATAATAAAGCTGCAGTTCTTAGCCCTAAGGTCACAAGGGCCTACAAGATATAGACTGCCTCAGTTAGAATTAAAATTAAAACACTACTACTGCACATAAAAGAGCCTATTAGAGCTGCTAAAAGAGTAGGCTATCTTATAATTATTAAGTCTATTAAGATACATATTAAAGTAAATCTTCCTGAGGGGCTGTATGACAAGGCAGTATTTACAGCAGTCTATATACATAATATTAGCCTACAGGAATCTAACGGCTAGGAGACTCTAATAGAAATAGAGCTTAAATAGTTTCAGTAATATTTCTGCTAGTAGCAGGTAGACTCTCTAGTGCCTTTAGACAAGGCACTATAACTAAACTAGGGAGGACTCTATATATATAGGTATAAGGTATACCTACTATAGAGAGATTGTAAGAAGGGTATAAGATAAAGGGATTATAAGGTGCTTCCCTGCAGCTATATTAGTTACCTAGTAGGTTATATACCTTAAACGTATAACCTATATAGGATCTAGGTTCCTGCGCTTAAGTAGGTGATAACCACACGCAATATACGCTTTAATAAGAGCTCTTTCTACAGTAAGGCCTACAAGAAAGATGCTATACAAGGCCTAGAAGCTTGTAAAGTAACAGAGGTTATTAAAGAGTCTATTACAGTCTTAGACAACCTCCTCAGGTCACTTAGCATTATTACTTCTAAGGATAATATTCAACCTCTAACGTTAGCTACGCTATTACCTGCAGTTAAGGATTAACAAGCAAGTCTTGCTTAAGACATTAAGCATATAGGACAAGCAAGGGAGGCAGCAGATCTACTAACTAGTACTCCTACTCTTAGGGGTAAGATTAAGTCTACTGAAAACGCACCTAGGTTATTAACAGTTAACAGCATTTCTAGTCTAGGACTATCTCTTTTTTCTGTAGATACACACACAACTAGCCTATTAGCAAACAGCAGACTAGACGCTAATAGCAGTTCTTAGCTACTGCCTATTAATATAGATATACTAAGTCCTAACTAACAAGTGCGCTAAGCTATTACAAAACTCTAGAAACAGACACATAGCAGGTATATCTACGCAATTATACAGTTTAATTAAAGAACCACACAACAGAAACACTCCTAGGATTACCTATTTAGCACCTTTCTGCCTAATTAGCAAAAGGTAGAGGAAGAAAGTAACCTAGGATACAGGACCCTTCATAAAGTCTTTAGAGGAGCTGTTAAGAGGGCCTATCTTAAGCGCTATTTAGCTAGTAAGACTCTTAAGTCTAGTAAGATTCTTAAGCTTTATAAGGATAACCTTATTAACCTACTAAACTACTAGAAGGATCTTAATAAGCTACCTCCTAAGGTTAAGGCTTAGTTTCTTAAAGCTATAGAAATAGAGATAGGTAAGATCTAGGATAAAGACATATAGGAAGTTATTAACTGTAATCCTTCTCTTAACATCCTTCCCCTTAAATAGATCTTTTTATATAAATTCAATAAGGATAGACTCCTTAACAGATATAAGGCATATGTCTGCGTATAAGGAGATTTACAGACACTAGACCCTTTATAGAGCACCTACGCCTCCACGCTTGCAGCAAAGGCTTTTCAGATAGTAATAGCTCTAGCAGCTTAATTTAACCTTAAGATTAAGCAATTTAATATTATAAATGCATTTCTTAACTTAGTTCTTAACAACAACTATAAGATCTATGTTAAGCTCCTAGAGGGGTATAAGATCCCTAGCAAAATCGTATAACTAAAATACGCTCTCTACAGCCTCTGCAATGCTCCTATTCTCTAGTTCTTAACGTTTACAGGAGCTTTAAAAGATCTTATAATAGTTACCTATAATAAGGAGTAGTGTATTTACTAATCAGCAGACAAGAAGGTAATTCTTATATTCTACATTAACAACTTTAAGGTTGTCTTCTACTAAAGTCACAAGAGGGAGGCAGATAAGATTATCTTAGGTATTATAGCTAGGTTTAAGATTAAGGAAAGCCTACTAGATTACTACCTAGGTATGTAAATTGTCTATAATTAAAAGAACAAGAAGATTTACCTCCTTTAAGACGCCTACGCTAAAAGAACTGCAAAGCGCTTTAACCTTACTAACAGCTAATATCTAGCCACACTACTTCTATTCTTTAAGCTAGTCCTAAATAAAGGTTAAGTGACTTATTAATAGGTAAAACGCTATTAGGAAATAGTAGGATTAGTGCTTTATTTAGCAGTAATAATAAGACTAGACGTTATGTTTGTATACGTATAGCTCTTACGCTTTCTTACTAACCTAAGCTCTAGACATATTATTGCTGCTAACTAGTGTATCTATTACCTCTATTATATAAGATTCATTACACTTACCTACAGCTGCATCCTAAGGGCTTAATCTCTCCTTATAGCTAGAGACATAAGCTTTGCAGACAACCCTTTAATAAGGCGTTTATTATAGGGATACCTTATTTACTTCTTTAGAGGTCCTATTTAGTAGAAAGCAGCACACTAGAATACAGTTACCACATCTACTATAGAGGCAGAGCTTCTCTACCTTAAGCATACTGCAAAGGAGGTAATAGCTCTCTAGCGCCTTTTTAGGGATATTAATCTTACGCTAGATAACAAGTAGAAAGTGTACTGCAATAACCTTTAGACTATACGCCTTGTGGTTAACAAAAACAAATATATAATAACTTACCTGCATTACGTTAATATCTAGAATATATAGCTACAATAAGAGCATACAAAAGGAAGCTTCTCTATTATGTATATGCCTATAAACAAGATGCTAGCTAATAGGTTAATAAAGAACCTATTGCGCGCAAAGTTTAAGGAATTCTGCTTACAGCTAAACCTTAGTGATATATAACACTTAATATAGGATAAGTAGAAACATAGAATAATTTATATTACAGGCTATACTTAGCAAGAACTTAGTAACTGCCCTGTAGGGCGCACACTAAAATAACTACTTTATATACTTATTAAGGTAATAGCCTAGGGGAGCTATAAGGGTATCCCTAACAAGAGGCTTAACTACCTCTAGGAGGTAACTCTTTTACTCCTTGTAAGGAGCACTACTAACCACTACAGGCGCAGCAGGCGCAGCAACAATAACTGCCTCTAGCAAGACAGCTTCTACAGGCGTAATGTTAAATAACACTACTAGCTACTTTAGCACTATATACTTAGGAAGAGTATGCAGTACCTCTATAACTGTTAGCTAGGGGGTAGGTAAAGGGAGGACTTAGTCTAGGATATTAGCCTTAACCTTATAGCTATAATTAATTAAACTGTAAATCACAGTCTATAAATAGGACAGCTTCTATAACATACATTAGTACTAAACAACATAAAACGCATATAAAACTTACAGTCTTCCTTGCTCTTCCCTTAAGCTTATCTCTAAGCTTATCTGTAAAGGCCTATAACACAGGCTTAATAGGTATATAGAATTAGGTAGCCTAACTACTAAAGCACTAAATACACTATTGTCTGCTACCCTCTAGGTAACAACTAGTACCTTAGCTATAAAGAGCAGCCTTTAAGCATAGGAGGCAGGGGATCTTATGCTCCTTTAGCTAGCTATTACCCTTCTTAGGAGCTACACATATGTTAGAATACTTCTTAACAGCTAATACACACACATATAACGATATACTGCGTGTAAAAAGGGTCTCCTTTCCCTTCTTTAAGGGAGTTATAAGCTTTTAGCCTATAAGATCTAGTTAGTAATAAGTTAATTAATAGTATCATACTACCTACGCTTTAGCAGGGGGTTATTATCCTTGCTCTTGCTCTCAGTCTCCTCCTCCTCCTCATCATTTCCTTCCTCTTCCTCTTCCTCTTCCTCTAGCTTAGGGCGCAGAGACTTAATGACAAAAGGAGAATAGCCTTTAAGAAGGCTAGTCTTAACAGCAGCAGCAGCAACAGGGTTATTAGGAAAAGCAAGGGCAGCAACCTTGCTTGCGGCAGCAATCTCCTCCTCCTTATAGGAGGTGCTATTACTATTAGCTAAAAACAAAATCAATAACTGCTAAGCAATATCCTACGCGCAGTAAAAGGCAGATACACTATTCTTTAACTTATTAGTTATTTTAAAATTATCTATTAGCTGTTAGTATATTAATTCTTATTAGTGAAAACGCGCTTAAGGCGTGTAAATTTAACTTAAAAACACTTACTTTAACGATAACAAGGGCTTGTAAAAGGAAGGAAGAAAATTTCGCTACAGCAGGCAGCAGAAATCCTACTTTTAGGCACCTCTCACCACCTTTAGCTGCCCTTATTTCTGCTTTAGGATAACCCTCAGCAAAATGAGGCTATTAACAAAGGCCACACAACATGCTATAATAACACAATCACTTAGTTATTTCACAGTTACGTTTCACAAGCACTTAAGGGATTAATTCTAATGTGCTATTTTTGTCTATTTATAACTGATTTCAATTGCTTAATTGCTTAAACAATTAGGGGGTATGTCATAAGGAAGTCTATGTATATTTTAGCTTACTAATTCATTCCTCTCACATGCTTATTCACATGCTATTATGTATTTAACAGTATCTCTTTTCGTTACCTATTATTACAATAGGATAAGCATCTTTCACCCTAAATCTCCTATGCCTTACTGTGTGCTCTAACTCGTGACACCTCCCATTGAGGGACATCTTATCGCCATCGATCATAGCAACTATCTTTTTTCCCCAGACTCTTTTAACTTTAGGGGGTCTCGCCATACTAGCAGGCTGTGGAACCCACATGGTTATTGCTCCTAAACTTTACAAGGTAGAGTTCCCGTTGTGGTCCCCGTCTTTCGCAGTTCTCAGAGGCCGAAACAGTGTGCACACTTTCAGAGTCAGAGAGACAACAAACATCATGCTAGGCTCCAGAGTTTCTGACGTTATCTAATCAGGGAACAAACCCTGGCCGCCCGGCTGTATGATTATAACCAAGGAGTAGAAGCCGTTTAAGCAAGCAGCGGTTGACAGCAGTAGAGCACTGCTCGCCATATTAGTCGCTTCAAGGAAAGATGGGGCTGTCCATCGACTCTGTTGCTAGAACCAAAGTCTCTCGTAAACTATGTGTTGCTTAGGGCCCTAATGACTTGGAAGCCAGTTCGCGTGACTACAAAAAGCTGTATCGAAAGGATGCCTAATAAGGATAGGTACCTTGGGATAGCTGAGACTAACAAAGGACTATTGACAGGACCTGGATTCAAGGGAAAACATCTGATACTCTGCGTTCTTTCAATGCTGAGATCCTCTTGGCTTAAAGAGCATCGAAATCCATACGTGTTCGTTGGCGTTGCAAGCTTTGCAGCGTAGATCTCGGCCGGACAGAGTCACTAGATCAAGCCGGGAAAAAATAGTTGTTGCCGACTGTTGAAGCCGTCGGTCGTTGGTTGTGGCGTGTATCTCGGAGGCTCAAAGTGACGGAAAGCGTCTTGACAAGCCGGGGATCCATTTATCATCATTATCATCACCTTGGCTCCGCACAGGCCAGAAATGTAACGCACGGTGCTTGTCAGCTGATTTGTCGATCGCTCGTGAGCCGTGACGGAGGCATTGATAGGGGGGTAAATTGGCTCAGCCGATTGGATAAAGGGGGTAAAGTCTATTTATTCATAGAACCAAAGCCTGACAAGACATGGACGAGCAGTCGAGAACATGGCTTGGGAAGACGGCAAGACGGGTCTAGGTCTAATCTTACCCTGTGGCCGTGCCAGATTGCCAGTCTGCGTCTGTAAACTAACAAAAGCATAAAGTGAATACGATTCAAACCAAAGCCACTTGCAGTCTATAATTACTAGACTCTATAGTTATACAGTGTTCCGCAGGTGATGCGCAAGTTGATAATAGGTAGTTGCCAAGACAGCGCACTTACGGGGTATTATACACAATATTACGCACAATTGATCCACCGCTGCGATCCCCCCCCTAACCCTAGTAGGTGTCTATAATTAGGCGGGTAATGACATGATTGCGCATAAAGTTTCCTGCACTAACACCCTCGTATGTTGATTTTTCAAATGAGAGCCCCCCACCCACTTGTGATTGTTGGCAAACTTGGGTCGGCTGTGCTGGAACGAACGCGGGCAACTATACTAATAAATAACCCAAGATGTCAGATATAAGAACGCAGGCATCGTTTGCCTCGTTGTGAGCCGTCCCGTATTCATCACACTCACCACCTCCTTAGGCATTCTCATCCGACAACTTCCTTTCCGCGACACCCCATTATCCACTTCTGCGCCATGCTGTTTTCTCGACTCGCTCTTTGCACACTTTTCCCAACGCTGGCTTTCACCGGAATTCTTGGCAGAAAAAAAGTGGCGGAGCCATGGTATCCCCCAGGAAAAGAACCACAAATCAAGAATCACAAAAACACTATCGAGGTCATTCCCGATGGGGGGCGTAGTCTTTCACCGACTCAAGAGTTAAACCTCGCGGGCCAGCATACACCTTATTCTTTCGAAACAGTGGAGCTCTACTTGGTCTGCTTCACGTCCAACTGGCATCCCGCCATCATCGCTGTCGCAGAAGACGGCACGTCATTCCGCTGGCATGCCCAGAATGTTGCTATTGCAGACGGTCAATATAAATGGCAACAAACTGCAGAGAAACGATTCAATAACTACGGTACGGAGCATAATTTCATCACAACCAAATCAAGAAAAGTGAAAATGAGGATTGGGTTCGACGAGAAAAAAAACCCGAGAAAAGTGAAGTGGCAATCGATAGATACTGTCCTTCAACGTGAAGCAAACAACTTGATACCTCGCGGCAGACGCCCAAGAGGAGGCAAAGAGGAGAACTGTTGGGCGTGGGCCCAGAAGGCGATGAAATTACTGGCAGCCATGAACATCGTATCAACGGAAGAAGCGCACATGGCGTATACAGGTCTCAAGAGAGCGACTGCGAGGAGGATTCGAACGGTGTCCGCGCCGGAGTGGAAGGAAGAACTATAATGATGAAGCTGATGGTTGACCACGTTCTGGAGTGGACGCCCAGCACACAAGGCGGGAGTTTTCATTTTGTAATCATCTACTTATCCCTCCTAGCTATTAGATTCTACATCTCAAGCTGGGCGTAGTTTTCATACCCCAACATCCAACACAGTTTACCAACCCACACTCGAGAGCCTTCTGAAACCTCAGTGGTGACCTACTAACTGGTCATTCTCCGTACTTCATCGTCAGTTTGGTAGGCGGCAGAAGTAGATGGATAGAAACCTGCAACGATCACATCAGGTGGGTTCATGTCACGAGATATAAGGCGTTAGTTGTTGCCCACAACTAACGGCGTCGTTTTTTTGACAATTCATCACATTATTAGCAATGTGATCCGCATCGTCATGGAGGAGGTGTGCATCTGAGATAGCCCACAAGCCTGTCTCCGCCGTTGCCGTTGGCTCCCAAAGGCCTTGTTACCCGGTGGGATGGCCCACACGGGCCGACGGCTGGTTCCATCATAAGATCGGGTGTACCCTCTCTGTGCTGTGAGGGTCATCGGAGGATTTGCCACTCTGGAGCAAATATCGGCGCCCCTTGTTGTCGAGGCGCTCGATAACACCACACCCGCGCGCTTTGCACCACGTCCGGCCAGATGCGGGCGAGTCCGCCGCCGGCCAGGCTGCATCGGTAATCATAATAGGGTCATTTTCGGGCGACGCTGCGCACCTATTGATTTCCGGTTGGCGGTTGTGCAAAACACCGGGATCGGCCCAGTTCGTATGCACCTTGGCCATCGCCGGTGGGAGCAGTAGACCGATGGCCGCCGGCGTGCCCGGGTGGGGCCGGAGCCGGAGTCGGAGCCGGAGCCGGAGCCGAGAAACCGGCATGTCACGACTCACGAGCAGCACCAGACCTTACACGGCGTGCTTGTCAAAGATCAGCGGATGCGCTATCCCGGTAGCCGTGGATGGTTCTCTCTCGAATATCCCCAGCGGAACTTCAAGGAAGAACTCGGATGAGTGGGCGTCGCCGTCAACTTTCTACGCCGGGAACATCGTCCACAAGTGCCGATGCCAGGTGCAGGGGAGTGCGCAGAAGGAATGTCGATGCGTATCTGCCCGCGAACGGCTGTGATTATCTACGCGGCCATGATGGAGTCTACGTTGAAGTTTCAAGAGGGCAGTAAAGTCGGCACCGGTCTTGCGGATAAGAGCACCTTACAAGACCAAACTGTGTCCCCCAACTTTTTGCCTCTGCTACACCTCGACAGTAACGTAACGAACCCGCCAGCGGGCATGTGTCGAAGAAGCGCTCTAGAACCAGTGGCAGGTTGACGACGCCGCGTCACGCCTTCTCAAGACCAGCCCCAGCTCATTTATACATGGCTCCAGGCTTCTCTCAACGATGGTCTGTCAGTGCCAGAGGAGAGCAAGTCTGGCGACGGTGATATCTCAACAGACAACAGACGCAGAGGTCATGGACATATGCAAACGCACACCTCAGTCTCCGATTAAAGAGTCAACCGACTCAAGACTGGGCTGCAGCTCGGTGGCATGTGCGCCCGAAACTAGCCAGCCCCGGTAACCTGGTCCGACGTGGACTGGCCTCGATCTCGCAGCGACGACCTCGATGAGGCGACGGACCATCCGGATCGCGCCCAGGCCCGGCAACGGCACAGAGGTCGGCATGCCATGCGCAAACATGAAAGCGGCGGCGGCGTTCAACAGACCCCCGGCAGGCGGCTGCCCAGGCATCTTGTCGTCTCGTCAGAGGCAAAATGATTGGGTGATTGGGGTCGCATGTCCGTATTTAGGCGACGGTCAAGAGTCTCGAGAGTCGAGACAAAACGTGGCTTGGTGGTCGGGAGCCGGGATGACGATTCACTGCACTGAACACCGGTTCGGATGGTTTGCTAACCAGCAACATGCTTGCCGGGCCATGGGGTCGCCAGTGCTGGAATTGCCGAAGACAGAAATGTAGTCCCGAGGACCTCACATGTAGGCGGATCGACTAGATGTCTTTCAGGGCACGGCACGGCATCATCGTAATCGAGTGTCGGGATTATCAACCCTTGACTATGTAGGGTGGCGATGTATGACTTCGTGGGATCCTGGTTTAGAGGGTGGGGAGCGGTCAACAGTCGGGGTAGAGTTGGAGCGGCCCTCCCCCTGTCGTCCGATCTTCACGACGGCCAGAGAGATATTTATCATGGTCAACATGTCACGGCCATCACCCGCTTCGCCGACTGAAGAGCTGGCTTGTCAACGGCGGCTTGTGTTGGAGGTCAATGGTGCGGCGTAATACGTCACCTTTGTCCCGTTGCTGCCATCAATATTAAACAGCACGGTTCGAGATGAGTCCCATCGCCGTCACCACGGGCCCATTTCAGCTTTCGGTTGGGTTTCACTTTTTTCTTTTTTTCTTTTTTAGGAAAAGAAAATTCAAAAAAAACCAGAAAAGGCAATTCTTGCCGCGCGATCTGGGCGTGACGAGCACGGTCAACTGTTCTTGTCTCAACAGGGCGCGGTCTGGCCCAGTACTCGAATTCAACAGTGTAGCAGCAGGCCTGTAGGTCTCGAACGCCTTGCAGCGGATTCTGCAACGGTGTGTCAAACCGTACCCCAAGCATTTTCTCGACTATGAGGGAGGCGACTAGATGTCTTTTGGCAGTTTCATCCAGTCGTTGATCGGTTAGGAATGTTTGATGGTAGCTTTGGATGAGCGGAAGAGGCTCGTTGAGGCCGGCAGTTTGCCTTTGAAGATGCACACCGACCGGCTGGCTCGGCAGGGATCCGATCCGTGCCGCCGCCGGTCCCCACTTTCGAACCCCCGAATAAACGCCGAAGAACCCGGGCGGCTTTGCGGGGCCCGGCGCTCGTCGCAGCCGTAACAGGCCTGAGGCAACACACCCGGCCTGTTCCAATCATCAATGATGGACGTCAATGATGCATCATCCGTTTCTTTCTCGCCTTGCGGATTCCCTTCGAGTTGACTTGACCTTCTTCTTTTGTGTCCGTCTTTTTCTTCCTGGAGGACCGCCAAGTCTTTTATAATTATCTGGATGGAATCGTAGGCAAGCAAGCGAGCTGCCAGCAACCAACCGGAGCGAAGCAACGAAAAAGCAAATGGTCTGGCAGCAATGGCAAAGGGAGGTGTCCCCATTGAGTGTCTAAATACATTCTACTCTCGCTCGCGGGGGGGGGAACAAGGCTCGCTAGTAATACTTGATACAATTCCACTGTTAATGCACCGGTAGTCCATGATTTTTTGCTCTGCTCGTATGTGTCTCGTGACAAGTCCATCAGAAGTCTCCCTTCGCTCTACCGGCCTGAGTTCCGCAGATGCAGTCATAATCGTCATCCGCCTTGCTGCAGAGGCTGTTAGCCCGGTCCAGATGCATCAGAACATGCAGGTTAGGGCAGGTGGCTTACTTGAGGCAGACGGCTATGTTTGCGGTTGTTTTAGAGCACTGAAAAAAGGTGAGGTCCATGGTCAACGTCGGGAAGCAGAGAGCAATTTGGCTTCGGATGGGCGCGCTTACGTGTTTTCTGCACTGGTTTTTACAGCCTTCCCTCTGGCCATCGGTTTTACACGACACATCCTGCGCAAACTGCAATCATCAGTGAGTGGCCTAGGCATAGTATTGGACAGATGCACAAAGCCAAGTAATTACCTCGCGGAGGCTTGGGTTTCTGCAATCGACCCACGCCATAGCGACTCCCACGAAAGCTAGAAAGGCAATGAACTTCATAGTCGAGAGCGGGTTCAGGGGTCGATTGCTGGTTTAGTGAGAGCAAGAGGTTGGTTGAGCTGGCGACTGAGATCAAAGTTGCTTCAGGGTGAATAAGAACAAAGAGAGGAACACGATTGTGAAGTCGTCATTGTACACGTCCGAGGGGCAGCTGTATTTATGGTCATCGGCCGCAGGTCGACTGTTCGACATTCCCGTCACGATTCAGTCGGTCCGGTGCGCACAAGACACAGACTGCGACGACTCAGTGTAGCGGGGCACTGTAATTAGACATCCAGGCACTTCAGACAAATGACTTGCCGAAGCTCAGACGAGACGCACCAGGGTAGCAGTCCGCTGGGTCTGGAGCAAGGGGGGCTCAAACTCAATACACCTTATTTGACCAGACGATGTAGGGGGGCTCTGTTTGGTGTACGAATCACGATGTAATCACATAGGGTGCCTCGGATCCGGTCTCTTCGGCGAAGCCACCCTTTCTGCCCACTCACTAAACTTCATGAACTCCGGCATATGTTGTATAATGGTCTGCTGCAATACGTCCAAGCAACCAACGCCCAGTCAAACAATTCATACCTTGACCAGAGTGTAGGCAAGCAACCCTGGCCAGCGTCTACCAGCCTAGTCCCGCATCAGTTTTCTGGCGCTTGATCCAATTCCTGGCCCAGCTAACTAGGCGTGCCATGGATAACAGCAACAAGGAAATCACCTTCTCTCTTTTTGGTGCGTCCATCCAGCCACTTCCAAAAAGATGCCACCGTTTATTTAGACCTCCGACCTTATCTGCATTCTGCCTCTGGCCCCTAGATTCGATCTCAGATCTGGCCTGGCCTGGCCTGGCCTTAAGTTACCTAACCAGTTCACAAGGCTCGCACAGGCCAGTACCTATCCCATGTGCCCATGTAGTGACTCGCCTGGGGGCCGGGGAAGACCTGGAAAGTTATCATTGCCATCCGTCTAAGACCGTCTTTGGGTTTCACAATACCTAGATCCAAACACCATGGCCAAATTTGCAGACAGAGTGATGGCACAGAGCAGGCTATGCAACCAAGACCCGTGACCTCGATCACACAGTAATTTGAACGACTATGCAGTGTGATTGAATTGTTCCTCGGCATCTACTCCCAGCCCGCCCAACTGGTTGACTCAAGCCCGATGCAACCTTGGCGGGACCGCGCCGAAAGCCTATGAACGGCCTATCAGGATGCTGTTCAGGCCAGTCCAGAGTCCAGACTGGGCCTGTATGCCCCCTATAGTGGAGATGTTGGAGATGCTGGAACGCCGAAAAGTAATTAAGCATACATGAGACTGCTGCGGATGGTGGCCGTGCAGGCGAACGCGCGAGTCGGTCCTCGGACGGACCCAGGAAATGCCACGTGGGGAGAACTGGCCGACTCGAGCCTGTGTCCACTTGATAATTCTAGGCGCACCTCAAACTTGCTCAAAGTTCACATCGTCGACGACAACTCCCCACCGGGGACTATTAACTGCCCGTTACTAGTCAAAGAGGTCTGTCTAACTGCTCGTTACTAATCAAAGAGTCTGTGTCCCGAGCTGCCATTTAATCTTGGCCCACTGACTGCTTTCGTTGTCGGCTATGACGTAGACAGAGGGGGCCAGCGAGTGAGGCAGAGGCGGCGGTGAGCCCTTTGCAGTTGATGGCCCGGTTCTTGTCTAGTGTAGGTTCATTGCAGATGTAAATTATAGGCCTACAAGTCGAATGGTCAGAAGCCCGAACGTGGGCGACGACGGTTCGTGGAGGAAAAACACAAGGCGACTGCTGTCTAGGTACTTTGGAGGGGGAGAAGACAGTCCATGCATTTTTCCTGTCTTTCTGAGACGATTGGTGCTGGCATAGAGGCAAGGAAGGCCTTCCTGTTACCTATTATCTGAAATATTAATACTAAAAGGGGAAAAAACTTGTGACAAAACAACTTGACTAACTTGCAAATCATGCATGGGTTGGTTGTCCCGCCCAGGCTGTCACCTGTGTACGTTGCCTGCATTGAACGGACAGAATCGATAGGGCGGCCACTGAAACGTTTCCCCCAACGAGAAACACGCAGAGTGTTCTTTTTCAGTCAGAGATCAACGTGGAGATTGTGCCCGGGCTGTCAAGTCACAAGCGTGACTGTGTGAGAACTATTCACAGCGGGGGGGCGAATCTTGGACTACACTCAAACAAGGAAGGGAAGGATGTAATAATTTGCATCTGCTCGACTAGCATAGCCTATGATTCATGAATGATGGCGAGCTTACGTTTGTCGCCGTCGAGGGTTGTTGGGTAATTAGTTTGTCTCGACGATGCCGGGGAAATGTGACTGGAAAAGCAGCAACACCAAAAGAGAACCTACAAGCAGCCCCCCTATCGCTCAATACCCCGGAAGCACTCAGTACAAGTTTGATCAAGGCGTCGAGATTTGTGTCGACGCCACGAGACCCTTCTACACATCCAACCGAGCGAGTGTGTCATTCAGTTTAGGCTGAGTTACCTTGGAAAACACCATTCACCGGTAGAGAGTCACACACGTCATTACGGCTTCCAACGATTCCGATCCACTACCCACTTGATTATGCAACGTCTCTCATGCTGGCTACAATCATCAGGTTCCTGGGCGAAACGCGGTACTCGAAAACGGGAAACACGTCGACGTCGTCCGCGCCGTTCTCCGCGAGGAACCACCACCGATCAAGGGCGACGACGCTCTCGACGGCCTTGCAGCAGAGCACGCCGAGCACCCACAAAACGGCGATCCGGCCGCTGTACGCCCGGTACCGGCTCTCGTACGACACTAGCTCGTCGTCGTCGAGGATGCCGCTTCCGTCGACGCCGAGAACCCGCGCCGCCCGACGCGCAAACTGCACAAAGCTGGCCGTGTCGCCCTTGCGCGCGCCCCAGACCGGCGGCCTGCTCCCGGCTGTGGCGGCATCGGCATCGGTCTCGTGGAGCCGGGGCCGGATTCCCTTGTCGAAAAAGACCTTTTCCAGCAGGGCCCGGTAGAAGCGCCGCTTGGCGTAGACGGACTCCCCTTCGGGTCGGGCGAGGTCCGCCCTGGCCCAGTTGTTGGGCGCCTGGCAGCCCGTCATCAGCGCCGTGGCGCCGAGCACCAGGCCGCGGGCTCTCATCTCGGCGCTGACGGGGAACCCGTCCGGGCGGGCGGCGGAGCGCGGGACGATGTGGTTGTAGCAGCAGCCGATGGCGGCCAGGTGCGTGATGAAGGGGGCGGCGGCGAAGTACCTCAGCATGTGTTCCGAGAGGTTCCCGCAGGCGTGCAGACCGACGAGCACGCACCTGTTGCCCGCGGCCCAGGCGGCCATCTCCGCCGCCAGGGGGGCCGTGCCGTCGATGTAGCGCCGCAGATGCCGGATCCGGCCGGGGGGGATGCCGAGACTGGCGGCGGCGGCGCTCGACGCGGCGATCTGGGACTCGCTGCCGTCGATGGCGAGCACGCGGAGGTCCGGGAACAGGAAGGCGAGAGACACCGAGAGGTAGCCCTGCCCGGACCCCATGTCGATGACGCGGGTGATGTTGTTGGCCTCGCAGACGCCCCGGATGTACGCGGCGGCGGTGGACACCTCGGCCTTTTTCTTGGTGTTCATCCGGCTCGTCAGGACGTCTGGCAGCGTGAGGGTCGGGCCGGGGCGTCGGGCACGGGGGAGCGAGAGCGAGCGGAGAGTCTCCAACCATTTGGTAAGAGACGGTGGACGCTCACGCTGCTGGCCTTGGCCTTGGCCTTGGCCTTGGCCTTGTATCGAAAGCCGGGATATTGACAGTCCATCATCGCCGTGCTCTCCTGGTGTGGGCGCTGTGTTGGTCGGTTCTCCTTCTTCTTCTTCAATGCTGTCGATCAAATCCTGCTGAGCCAGGCGGTGATCGGGCAGCGAGTCCCACCAGGCCGTCCACTCCGGGGGTAGAGCCTCCCACGCATTGTGAATCAGAGCGTCGTTGACGTGGATTCCGCCCGTGATCTGGAGGACCAAAGGCGAGGCGATGAAGTCGAGCAGGTCGTCCGTATACTTTTCCACATCAGCGTACGACTCTGGGAGTGTGAGCATGGTGTTTGTGGTTGGAGACCGGCTGGCTCGCGGCAGTCGGACGACGACGGGCCGACGGAGTTGTAATGAAAAGTGGTGTATTCGACAATAAATAGTTTAACTATTTTTCAAGGGAAACCCCCCGATGTCTGTTAGTGGAGAGCGGTCTGGAACGGCAGAATCTCGCCGTCGCCGCCGTACGTCTACCATCGCTTCAACCCTCGAGCATCCTCGAGTATCCTCAAGTGTTGAGAAAGACGCCGTGGAGATAGATACACGCGTTATGCCAGAGTGAACCCAAGCAAGCAACACCGTCATACGGTCATACCACCCTTGGGTTTCTTCTCTTCTGGAGACTCTCACTCAGCGGGTCTCCCTGTACATAGTTCTCCCCGTACTCCCAGGGGTCAACGCCCGAGGTTCCCCATCGTCGCCACCATCGGTAGCCGTACGACTCGCCCTTCTTGGCTGTCCAGTGGTTGTTGGATGTCTTGCGCACTTTCGGACGACCGTGTAAACCTGGCGTGGGGGGCGAGTGTCAGCAGGTGTGTCAACTCCCAATTTATGATGCGTGCAGCGTCGTTCACGCAACAATAATACTCACATCGTCCGTTGTACTTTTTCGTCCAAGCCCGGTTGGTGAACTTGCGGCAGACGGAGCAATACCTCTGGTCCGCTCCCACCCACCCTCGGAGCCTCGTGTACAGCGGGCAGGAGATGCACACGCAGTGTTTGCACCACGGGCGACGGCACATCTCGTGCTGGGGCGGATAAGGCCGGCTGAATGAGCCATCGACGCATTTGTGTTGGTCGTTGACCTCCCAGCAGAATCCCGAGCCATTGCTGCGGCCCGCCCGTTCAAAGGTGTAGTTGTGTTGCTTCCGGCGATGGGCGTATACGTTGTGCACCACATTGAAGTCGCGCTTGTCGCCGCAGAAACATGCCAAGGACTCTTTCGGCACGTTCTGGTCGTACGAAAGCAGGCTGGGTTTGCTCGGAATCAGGGGCGAGGTGAGGTTGCGGAAGTAATGGGACGACAGGGAGAGGCAGACGAGGTCGTTTGGCGGGCAGTGAGATAGGATTTCGAGTTGGATTTCGGTTGGCAGGCTTGAGAACAGAGCGGCCGAGAACTGCGAGGCATGCGGCAGATGCTGGTCTGGTGGTGTTGGTGTTGTTGGTGTTGTTGGTGTCGTTGGTGTTGTTGGTGTCATTGTCGGGTCGAGCATTGTCGGGATGTATAGTGGACGGGAAGTAATTGGTAGTGAAAGATTGATGGGCGATGTCGAACCTTGGTTGATGAATGGAAGCTGGGAAGTAGATGTTTGATGGAGAGTACCTTGTCTGTTTAATACTTGTCGTAATAATTGCCCGAGTTCAACTGTCCGAGTGTTGGAAGTCGCGTTTGACAGGGGTGCTGTGTGCTACGCCGCTGCTGCCTGTGTTAGCGTGATAGCGGCCTGTAAGCGGTAGGCATCCAACTCCATAATTGCCTACCTACCTAGTACCTACCTAGGCACGTACCTAGATAGGTAGGTAGGTAGGTAAGGTCGGTGAGGTGGTTCCTGCCGCAGGCTCATCCACCATTCATCCCGGAAGCCCCTTGGCTCCCTCGCCAGGGCAACTCACAAGTCTGGTCTGGATCGTTCCCAGTCAAACTGCTGAACATGTTGTCGTCCTGACGGTGGAGTCTCTGGATGACATGGTGCGACTTGGATAGTCAGACCGCCGAGAACAAACGCGCTCATGGTGTACTTCCCTTGGGTGTTCCGTGATGCATGGGAAACCAAACAAAGATATGGGGGGGTACTGTCATGCCTCTCGAATCATAAGCTATCGGCTGTTTACGAGCCATCGACATGCTCATTCATAAGATCAACCAAGAAAGTGTAAGGAAGGCATTACACACTTCATGATTCGGCCATTTACAGAAACTGCGTTCAGTAGAAAGCACTGAAGTTCTTGCCATGCAAAGTGTTCACAAGTCACGACTGCCTCTTTTCTTTCCCACTTCGCCAAGTCAACATTATTACTACCCCCACCCCCCCTTCCCGGACACCCCCCCCCCCCAATGCACCAACAACAAGTCTACAACTTTCTTCCTCCTACTTTTCCTTCCAGTTCAACCACATCGCCACTCGAATCAAGAATCTACAGCTGCACTCTGGATCTTGGATGACGCCCTGGTCATTCAGCTTTTGATCTCTCCTACGACATTTGATGGCGGTGCCCTTCTGGCCTCCTGCCTCCTCATCAAGTTTAGACTTAAAAAAACCCACGGGTACCCATTTGGGTTTAAACCTATCTAACCTATGGGTTCTAGGTAGGGACCTAAATGGGTTATGGGTTGGTGTGGGTTATAGGTATTTTTAGGTAGGCCTAGGTTTAGGTTTATAGGTTAGACCTATATAGGTATTCCCTACTTATGGGTTTAGGTATTATAGGTACTTAATAGGTACTTATAATAGTGCTATATTTAAAAGTAAGGAAATTTAGAATTTACTACCTAACCCTATATAAATAATATATATAAAAAACCCCTTTAAGTAACTACCTCCTTAGCTGCTTTAATAGCAACCTAAGAGGTATTACATTATCCTTACTACTATCCTTATTATTATCCTTAGATAAAGAGGATAAGAGGTCTAGTTAGGATCTAGTAGGCTAGCTATAACTAAAGCTAAGAGATATAGGTAAGCTTAAGAGTATTTAGGAGGTCTATTAAGACCCCTCTAATTAAGGGGAATTAGTCTAATTATAGGTACTCTATAACTTAGATACTATATAATTA
>PJEX01000236.1:9597-75169 GCA_005350895.1 Colletotrichum tanaceti
CCCCCCCCCCCCCCCCCCCCAGCCTGCAAGTTGTGGTGTCTCTGTCGACAGCAACGCGGCTCGTGGCGGTCGGGTCTATATCAGTCGTGAAGCCCCCAAGACCCTTCATGATTATCTCTCGCCCCCATCGGTCTTTACAATTGGCAACCATCAATCATATCAGTCCCAAGTCTTCGGCTTCACACGATATACAGAGAAAACTACGACAACGAAGCATCGAGGAATACATTGCACCCTCCTCTCTACCCTCTTTGCCTTAAACTCCCTCCGTACCAGACCCGGAGTGCTGCCAATCCCCCCTTCTCCGTGACCAGTTGTCCTTGCTCTCGTGGACGCCGTTGCCAAACCATTGCACGCTTGGAGTGAGGTTGGACGACAACAGCATTCATACGCGCAAAAGGCTTGAAAAAGGCATTCGCCAAATCACCCAAGACGTCGGCATCTCACAGCGCGGAACCGCCGCGGGCATGAACATTGCTGCAGGTGCGCTCACCAGCCCCACCAGGAAGCAGGCGCAGCACAGCGCCAGCAGCCCGCCTGGAAATGCACACTGCCCCCATACCTTGACTACGGATGGCTAACACGGCGGCGCGACAGTAGCAGTGACGGCATCAGGTACAGCGAGAGTGTGGCTTTGCTCGGGCAAGGCGACAGTTGCGAAGCAGCTATCTAACAGCATTCTCTACCTACCCTACCTACCCCAGATCATATAACATCGCTTTGCAACCAACAACTTGATCAGTTTGGGCCGGCAACTACCGGTAACGCGCCCATCTCACCCTCAACAACGGGGGTCAAGAAAAAGGAAATCCCTAATACTTCCTCGTCAATTCTCTTCATAATGGTCTCGTTGGATCAATCATATACCATGCTCCTGAAGCACATGGGCTCCGAGCACGACGACTACATCCTATACCCCGAGCCGCCGCAGGGAGTTTTCGGCTCAACACCCATGGAGATGACCATCCCCGCCGACGCTTCCTACATGTACCCGACCTCGATGGCTATGGACGCGGCCTCGCTCCACGACAACAACTTTATGTACCAGGGTCGCACATCGCCCGGTCTCTACGAGGACGCCGACTTCCAATTGCCCTCATCCAACCTCTCCACTACCTCAGCTCCCTCGGCTGCCTCCTCAAACGTCGGCTCACCGCAATCTCACCACGACCAGCCGGCACCCATCCACGACTGGGCGCATCCCGGCATCGCCGTGACCCCGGGCATCGTGCCCCACGACTACTACAACACCACAGGCACCGAGTACTCGACCTACGGCGGCCCAGGCATGGAAGACTTTGCTGCTTTCGACTTTGCCAACACCAAGCCCCCGGGTTTCGTGGGTGAGTTGCCAAACGTCTCTACAACCTCTCTTGCGCCCTCTTTATACGAGGCTTGTTTTTCCTCTCCTCCTCCCCCTCCTCCACCTCCCCGGTCGTCATCGTCGTCGTCGTCATCTCCATCTTGTTCGTTTTCTTTTTATTCCCGCACGCCTGCCGGCTCTTCTTCTTTTGTGCGCGAACCGAGTTTGGTACTAGACACGCGACTGTCTTCATCACCCGTCACACCCGCCTCGCGCAAACCCAGTGTGTCCCTTGTCTCTCTGAGCTCTACTTCTCTCTTGTCGCCTCCTCGGGCACATCCTGCCTGGAGCAGCTCGCCAAAGGTTTCGCGCGTCTCCACTTTCTTTTCTCAGAGCAGCGGCCATTTCATCTCTCCTCTTGGTTCTTGTTGGTTTTCCTCTTGTCGACCACCGCCGGCCGTCCTAGACAAGAATTGCGCACTGACCCATTTCTCCCCCTACAGACCCATCTCTCATTCACCCTGACATCAGCCGGCCCATGGCGATGAACGGCTTCCACCACAACCCTAACCAGTATCCCGCATCACCGGCCCTCTCCGCCTCATCGCAGTCCATGGTCCGCACCGGCAGCCAATCGCCATTTCTCCACAACGGCTTCCAGCAGCAGCAGCAGCAGCAGCACTTCAGCCCCTACACCACCCCTGCGGACGCCCGCCGCCCCAGCCTGCACTCGTTTCCTTCCACGTACTCGGACGGCAACAATTACAGCGGTGACGAGGGCAGGGAGAAGCAGAGATGCCCCCACCCCGAGTGCGGCAAGACCTTCAAGGACTTGAAGGCACACATGCTTACACACCAGAATGAGCGGCCCGAGAAGTGCCCCATCGTGACGTGTGACTATCACGTCAAGGGCTTCGCGCGGAAGTACGACAAGAACCGCCATACTCTGACGCACTACAAGGGCACGATGGTGTGCGGCTTCTGCCCGGGCTCGGGCTCCGCGGCCGAGAAGTCGTTCAACCGCGCCGACGTCTTTAAGCGTCACCTGACGGCCGTCCATGGCGTCGAGCAGACGCCGCCCAATAGCCGCAAGAAGAGCACCGGCACCAACAGCGGCAAGAAGCTCGCTGGCTACCCCTCCGACGCAACCGGCAAGTGCTCGACGTGCTCGCAGACCTTTTCCAACGCCCAGGACTTTTACGAGCACTTGGACGACTGCGTGCTGCGCATCGTGCAGCAGGAGGACCCCTCGGAGGCTATCAACGCGAAACGGCTGGCCGAGGTGGAGAACGACAAGGAGGTGCACCAGACTCTGGAGAAAAATCATCTGCCGACGCAGACGCAGATGGCTTCGACCGGGGAGGACGAGGACGACGAAGAGATGGTCGAGGATGTGGATGAGGAGGACAGCAAGCCTCGGCCCGGCTCACCCTCCAAGAGGAAGGGCAACCCCGTCAACGGGGTGCAAAAGTCACACGGCCTCACGCACTCACGGGGCGGGGCGCCGATGCTGGTCAAGGCCAAAGGTCGCAAGAACCGCCGCGATTACCCGTCTTCGTGGGGCTTTGACAAAGGCCAGATGACGATGAAGAAGCGTGTCATGGCCGTGTTCGACGGTCCCCGGAGGCTGGCTAAGGACGACATGATGCTGTCGACGGATCACGAGGTGCGCGTCAAGCTATCAGACGGCAACAGCTACGTGACGGATCTGGACATGCAAACACTGAAGCGGGCCGAGGGCTTCCTCGGCGCGACAGAGGAGGAGAAGGGCCCGTGGATCTCGGACGACCCGACCGAGGAACAGATCCGGCAGATGCAGGAGATGCTCGAGAGCTGCCACGCGGCTCAGTAATGGCAGGAGGTGGAGGATATTTGTCTGCGCTTGCTTGTTTGTGCGTGCATGTCATTTGCAGCACTTGGATTCATGGAAGCGAAACGGGCGGGGACAGTCCTCTCGGGTATGGAAGGAAAGCATGACTGGCGCAGGAACTTGACGATACTTCTGGATGGGGGAGGTGTGTGGTTTACCGAGACGGTTGTTTGGGCACGATGATGCTCACGACTAAGGTGGACAGGCTCATGTGTTTGCACAGGAAAAAAGTGTGATACTGATTGATAGATACCCCTGTATACCCAGACCGACGACGGTTTGATGGTATAATACGAGATGCTTCTCTCCCACTCTTTCTTCTTGCTTGTTTGACGTAATGCGGACGTTCCCTCCTTGACATAATGATGCCCTCTAAAAAGGGCTCGACAAGTACCGGACAGTCAGCAGGTGCGGTAGGTACACCTACTAAGGTTGAGTGAGCATCGAGCATACTGGCACCAAAGCGGGCATATCCAGATGAGGTAATCCAAAAAGCGAGCGAAGTCGTGGGGTAAAAACCAATTACATGACGATGGGCGCTCTGTGAGTACCGAGCAACCGCTCCACGACCTGAAACAATTGGCCCACCTTATTTCCTGACGGCTTTGGAGTAGATGATGTTTTGTTTGTCGGGGGGGCTAGGACCAGACCGAGAGGAGGACCGGAAGTCATGGGGGTTTTTTTTTGCTTCTTGTTTTCTTTTCGTTTTCTTCGTCTCTTTTTCGAAAATAACCATGCATACGCTTGCATGATGCACAAGGTGAATAGGACAGGCACCGCCTCCAGCTACATACCAAGTGGTGGTAGTGGTGGTGGTGGTGGTGGTAGGGTCACCGGCGTGGCCGACTCTTGTCTCCACTACCGGAAGGGCTTCCGCTTAGGAGCGGCGGCCGGTAGCTGGGACCCCCGTAGCCGAAGCTTATCGCTGTCGCCCTGTCGAGGTATCCTACCTACCTAGGTAGGTACCGCACTGTGCTACAAAGCTGAGATCCTACGAGGACTCTCTTCACCCTCTGTTGACATAACCAGATGTCGGACCCCCCCTCCCTCGCTGTTGTGTGGCAAAGAGAAAGATCAGACGAGTGGCATGTTCGGATTCCGGGTGGCTATGCGTTTCCACCGCCTCATGCTCTTTCGGCACTGTCCGCCACTGCAATCCCGTCGTTTTCGTTGTCGTCGTTGTCGTCGTTGTCGTCGTCGTCGTCGTCGTCGTCGTCGTTGGCCAGATGGTCAGTGGTGGGGCAGCTGTCGATGACCCCGCCATCCCCTGATGCCCGACTGGCCCCTCCATCCATCACACACACACACACACACACACAACGCGACGAATTTCCTTCCTTTCCGTTACGTCGTCCCATTACACGCTCAACACCACGCCACGCCGCGCCTCAAGTCCGACGTACACGTCTGGCACGTGGTCTATTGCCTTCGTCGTCTTTCTTGTTGTCGTCGTCGTCGTGATCGGAATCGCTCTCGCTCGTTTGGTGCCATTTGGTATCACCGGCTTGCTCGTCTCTGCCCGTCTCTGCCCGTCTCTGCACGTCGTCCCCTCCACCCAGTGGTGTTTCGGTAGCCAAGCACGTCCCCCCTCCCGACCCCGGCGCTCTTCACAATCCGTTCGTTACGATGGCGCTCACCTCCCGCATCTCCCTCGTCGGCCCGCCCGCCGAATCCCCCGAGGACTTCCTCATGTCCTCCCTCGGCGTCATCTTCCCTGACGACGTCACGAATCAGCACGGCGATGCTGACCACGGCATCCAGTATGCCTCCCCACACCTCCCCAAGCCCCTGCTGTTCGAACTCGCCGAGCCCAGCGCAGACGACGACCGCAAGCTCTTCAGCCACTATCTGTGGAACGCGAGTCTGCAGCTCGGCGAGTTTGTCGAGGCCGCCACATTGGATCTCGACAATGCCGCCACAACCCGTCTGGGTCCGCCCATCGGCCACTTCGACGTCCGCGGCAAGACCACGCTCGAGTTGGGGTCCGGCACCGCCCTGCCGAGTATCATGTCTGCCCTCCTCGGCGCCGAACGCGTCGCCATAACGGACTACCCGGCCCCCGCCGTGCTCAAGACCCTCCGCACCAACACCGCCCGCAATATCGACCCTGCCGTCTCCCCCAAGAACACTATCACGGCCCGTGAGGTACTGGTCGAGGGCCACTCGTGGGGTGAGCTCGAGGACGCATTTTCCGTCTCTAATAAGCACGTTTTTGACCGTATCTTCGTCGCCGACTGCCTGTGGATGCCTTGGCAGCACACAAACCTGCACAAGTCCATCAACTGGTTCCTCCGCAACGACAGCGAAGCGCGGTGCTGGGTCGTCGCCGGGTTTCACACTGGTCGTGCCAAGATGCGTGACTTCTTCGGAAAGGCGGCTCTGGCCGAAGCTGGGCTCGAGGTCGACACGATTTGGGAGCGGGACTGCGATGGTGAGGAAAGGCAGTGGGAGTGGGACCGGGGCATCGAGGACGTGACGATCCGGAAGAGGTGGCTTGTCTGCGCCGTGCTAAAGCGCAAGGCCGCTGATGGCGATGGTGCTGCGTAAGTTCTGGACGCCGGGCAGGTGCTTCACTTATAAGCATCGGGCGTGTGTGCGTCACATCCCCTGTTTGGCTGGCCGCCTCACTCCAAGACACGCACGACGTGAAGCGCCTACCTTTCAGCTTCCCGCATGCTCCATCATCCGGGGGCGCTTTGCTCTCTCGAAGAAAAGAGATCGGACGCCCGCACGACAATTGCAGACCAGCCTCCTCAGACGCCTGCGTCCGCGTAGAGCTGGATCCCGGTGCGGCTGAGCTGGACCCTGGGCTTCATCCATTCAGCTGCCCTCGACTCGGCCACGGCTGCCGATTGGCCCCCTGCCAAATTGTGGCTTGGCCTAGGCCCCATTTGATTCAAACATGGCCTCGACCATCGCGCGTGTGTCCGATCATCGCAAGCTTAGCTATGAGATCGTGCCTTGGGCCGGGCTGGTGTCGATTCTGTGTGTAAGTGTGTGCTGCGGCCAAATTCCGGGCTGTCGTCGCAGAAGAGATAGTATCCATGGGATATCAGAGGCAGAAAGAGCTTCTTCATGGGCCCGAGCGGGTGTTTGCATCGTCCTAATTCGATCAATCATGCGAGGCTTCTTCGGCTGTTAAGGAGAGGAAATCTGCATGCTTGCTTCTCTTGTCACTTTTGGTTGTGTGTGATCTTCTGGTCTTCTATCAAACCCCGTTCCCCTGTCCTTCCCATCGTTCCCGTCCACTCTCCCTCGATGTCTGCCAAAGCAGCCACCGAGTGCGGCCGCCGGCTTGACACATTTTTTCCCTCGGGCCACCCTCGGATGCGTGCTGTCCCGAACATCGTAGCTGGTTTTGAGGGCCACCTCACATTTCCGCCCACAAGTCCGTTGAGACACATGTCGTCATTTGATCAGTTACCAGCCCCTGCAGAGTTGAGTTCGCTGGGAGATTTCGAGTGTGTTAGTGTCGTGGTGGACACTCTCCGCCCATCCGGAGCACCCCAATCCTTAAAGCTACATTTTTGGACGTTGTTGGCTGTGCTGGGTATCATTCTCGGCCTGATATCCCCCGTGATATACGAGGTGTAAAACAAAGTCAGCGAATGTCTAGACACTGTGTGAGGTGAAGGAGTATGTGATTCGCTAATTACAGGGAAAGTCGAGGGACGCCCTACATATAGTATATCCGTGCTCGTTTCCTACAGTCAAGTCGTCCGCGCAGCAGATCTCTTTCAAAGTTTACTTATTAGGCTTATTAGGCTTATTGGGCATGGGTGGGTGGTAGCGGCCTGTTTGGCCGTGGGGTGCGTCGCGAGCATATCTTGCACGAGACATGTTGGCTGAACCCTCTTCCTTGGCCTTTTGCAACAGGCATTTTGGGAGAGAGGGTGGACAGGCAAAGCTGTACATGATCTGGTGCAAGTCACTCGTGCCGCCAACTCTTATACGGGTATCGTAGCTCACACGTCGTCGACGACACGGAGCCGTCGGCATTCCGACTGACGCGTGGCACCGTCGCCTTTCTTCGCCGGAACGCGAGCCCCCGGTTCGGCCACACCCAAGATTGTTGTACCAGGTCTTCGGATCGTTCGGACCCCCGTCGCGTAGCCGGTTCCTTTGAGGTGAACGAACCCGCGGCACCCATTCTCACCCCGGGGAGGCAGAAACGAACTCTGACTGGAAAGCACCATTATCGTACTTTTTCTGGAACTGGTCATCGTGTCCGCTTCGAACTATCTACATCAACAGGGTTTCCTGGTTCCTGGCCCAGTTCTGCAGGGTCTGCTAATTAGGGGCCTCAATCGACGGGCCCTTTTCGTCCACTTTCGCGATCAAGTCATGGTTAACGCGCAAATTCTCTGCCGAGCTGAGCGCCTTAGTCACAGTTGTCTCGTGCCGCTCCTGCGTGATGCGCCGCAGCGCTGTCATGAGGAACCCGGCCACGACGTCGACGGACCACTCATCGGGGACAAGGGCGAGGACGTCTTCGACATCGAACCAACCACCAAACCGTTCGAGCAGGGCGCCTGTCTGCTCGATTTGATCGCTGACGTCTTCGATGGCGAGGAATTCACCGAGCGCCGCCCGAAATAGCCGCGTCTGCATGTCGTGCGTCGGCGCGCTCTCCCGTCTACCGTCGGGACGCGCGTAGATGCTGGAGCCGCCGCGTAGACAGTATGAGACGGCCGTGTCGTAGTCGCCCAGCTTGTGAACGAGGAGCCGGATAGCATCCTCGTGACGTCGCTCTCGGCCATCGAGAATGATGGTCTCGGGCACAAGGAGCTCGTCTGGCAGTGCTGCGATGCGCTCCCTGATCGCCGCCGCGTCGTATTGGTGGCCGCCTCCGAGCAATTGTAGCAGCCGTAGGCGACTCTGCCAGACCTCGTCATCCCCGGGCGCGTTGTCCGTGAGGAATTGTCGATATGTTGGTTTAGGGGCCTGCAATGCTCTGTAAGATGTGTATGTGCCAGCGAATGCGTCCCGGCTCTCCTGGGAGGTATCGAGATCGCTGATGACGATGTCTAAGTAGTAAGCAATGAGTTCGTTGACGTAGCCAGTGTGGCCTTTGCCGAAGACCAGATGCTCAAGGTAATATTTCACGGCGTCGGGTGCCTCCTCGCGCAGAATTTCAACAACCTCAGCCGGGTCGAACCTGGGCGCCTTGCCCTTGTCTTCCGCAAATATCTGCACACCTAGCTTTGGGTTGCGACTTGCGAGCCAAACACCGTACTCCCGCACAAGAGCCTGGCTGCTGATCTTCGTCAGGTATTCCCGAACGCGTTGCTCGCCATCGCGCAGTTCACCACCGTGGTCAGGCTCGCCCTCGATGATACGTCGCCAAGTGGCGAGAACGTCTCCCGACATCTTGCGGCTCTGGTACAGCCGGCTGAGCACAAATAGACGGTGGTACGATTCCAAAAGGGAGGCGGCTCGGTCGAAACAATCAACCCCCTTATCCACGACGTCGTACAGCTCCGATCTAATCGACGACGTCTTTTTTGCTAGTCCAATGGGCGACTTCTGGTCAAGCTCGAGAAGGACTAACAACAACGCAGCATCGACCGTCTGGAACACCTCGCTTTCGTCCGCCACGCTGCCGAACCCTTTCTTCTTCCTCCATGCAGCCAAGAACCGCCGCAAGAACTGCACAACCTTGCTGTCGAGAGTTCCTATCGTGGAGCTGGCTTTTCTGAAGTGCTCGCTGTCCAGGTAGCTTTCCGTTGTTCTCTTGACGCCGCCAAAAATCCAAATTCCTCTGCGGCTCTCAACGATCTCATTCCGGAGCCCGGGTAGCAACGACAGGACGACTCGAGGATCCAGGCTGCTTTCTACAAGGACTTCCTCCAACGCCTTTACTTCTGCGTCGGTGAAGGGCATCTCTGCCGCATGCAGTAAGTTGGTAAGGAGCAGAACCCCAGCGCGCTGTCGCAAGTAACTGAAGGTGACGAATTCCAACTCGGACTTGGCCTCTTGTCCCCTAAATGAGTTGATCACCGTAAAGATTGCGTCTCGGTCCAACATTGTAGGGTTAAATGTGCCATCCTGCTCGCACGCTGCTTCCAGTCTTGCTTCCAGCCGCAGCAGAATGGGGTTGCGAATCGCCCACCAGATGTGATCGTCCGCCCATACTGCAATCCTCGAGTTGGCATTCGCCAGCCGTCGTGCAAAGTCATGCTCCTCGGCGTTTCTTTTGTGTTCCCAATCTTCGGGTAGAGCCTCCTCGTCCTGTGAATCGACGTCTCGCTCAAACAATTCTCGCTCCTTTGTCATTTGTTCCAAAGATGACGCTGTGCGTGAGTCGGCACTCCTCGGCGAAAAAATGGGGTATTCGGGGAGCCCTCCAGAAAAGGGCGAGAACTTCCTCTGGCAGAGCCGGCCGATGATCTCTTCAAAGTGGGTTTCGTCGGTGCCCACAAGAGAGCGAATGCCTAGCGGTGTTGTTTCGTGTCTTCCCGGCGGGTTTGCCTCAAGCCACCATTTGGTAGTCTCTGGTTCCGCTCCGTCGGCATCCCATCTTTGAATCTCTAGGCCGTGTCGCAATCCCGCGTCAGAGTCTTTTGTCATAGACGCAATGATGTACCCCTCCTCGTCCAACTCCGGTGACATCTTCGACGGTGAGAGGTCGGATGATCCACCGTCAACCACGACTTCCCTGGGATATCTATCGAACTCAACTGTGGGCCTCGTGGGATCCCCGTCGAGGTTTACGAACATGCCAATCCCAGGATCCAATGGCCCGGTGCCGGTGACAAGAAGGAACTCTTCGGCGGTTGGCGAGACAATATGTGGCTTGAGAAAGACGGGGGTCGGCATCGTTGGTGTCGCATCTGCCCGCAAACTTTCGGGTGCAGCAGGTAGAGGCTTGTCCGTCGGCGGCGGAGGCCGCGATCCTTCGCCCGAGGGCCTGGGACTGGCAGAAGGCGTTGGCGGTGATGATCCTTGAGCAACGCGGTCATCTGCAGCTCGGGGGCTGGGGTCTCGCCGGCCGCTGCTGAGCAAACCCCCGAGGCTTGTGCTTCTAGCATGCCCATGGTGGTCACCAGCAGACAGGAGCGGCCGGTTCTGCGCTGCCGAAGCGCTCCTCAATATGCCACCGTCGGTACTCCCAGCGATGTCCTGAGCTTGACCAATCTCTCCGGCTGGTTGTGAATTGTCCAGTGAAGAGATGGTCATCAGGGGGATCCGCAGCTGTCTGTCAACGTCAAGCAAGGAGTAGCTCCTAGCGTCTGCCACACATGCAATGGAATCTCGACGGACTGATATTGTGGTCCCGGGCACATCAATGTTCTAATTGTCCGTTAGTAGATGGCGGTAGCCTTGGTTAGAGACACTACATACCTTGACTGCTCGTGCGACCTCCCCTATTCTCACAACCTGAATTCTCCGCATCAACGACAAGCAGATGAAGACTCCCGCAGAAGGATCGCCTGCGTCATCTTGAGAGTCATTCAAGTCAACGCCACCGACCCAATTGCAGTTTTTGACCTGCGTCGCTCCAAATACTGGGCTGAATTCGGGGAGAGAGTAAAAGGTGACGGTCCAGTTGCAGAGTACACAGGCCTTTCCAACCTTGGGGAGCAAGAGTATTTGCTGAATGCCGGGGCGAGAGTTGCTAGTCTCGGCAAATGCTGGCCGCAACCGTGAGGCGAGTATGAAGGATGGCCGTCCAGCTGGATCATTTGGGTCGGGAGGAATTTGGACAAAGTGAAGCAGTTCGGATGCGCTCGTGCCAACGTAAAGGTTGTGATCTGAGGATGAGATGGTCAGCGCTGCAATCAATCAGCCTGACAGAAACGCAAGCCCATGCTCACCCAAGTAGTCGACGCAGTTTATCTTTATCCCATCAGCGGCGCCCTCGGCCGACAAAGGCACATCCTCCAACAATGTGCGCAAGACAAAGGGCCCATCGTCGCGGGCCTTCTCATTGGTGCTCCCAGACGTAGATGAGGTCTGGTCGTCTGGATCCTCGGATGCCATGTTCAGTCAATCGTGGTATCATGAGTGCTGCAGTTCCATTGCCGGGTGTCTTGCGACGTTGCCTGGTTTGCGGGAGACGAGACTCGATCAATAGGTGAGATACGGCTAGGGAGATCCGAATCTGGGCTGGCTGGCAGTTGACAGTTGGTGGATGACATGGAACACACAAGGTCCAGGCTTGTAGAGTGCTTTTTATGTACGGATATGTTGCTGCCCTACTAGGTAGGTAGGTACGGATAGGCACCTGCCTAGGTAGGTAGGTAGGTAGCTCCCTACCGTGCCTACCCACCTAATGTACCTACCTACCTTAGGTACCTACTGCTGTTGTACTCAGCCAATCAAGTTGCTGCACGGAAAGGGAACACGTTCCCCGAACCAGCGAGCTCAGCCGAAACACTTCAATCTGTACCTCACGACGCCAACTGCCGCCGACTTGGGCATATCACACCACCCTACCCCTCTGCCAACCGCCGTCTCCCACGTCTTTACTTGGCCTTTACCTACGATCAGTGATGAAGTGATTCCCCAAGCCGCGATCGAAAGACCGAGTCAACATGGCAGACATCGAGGCCGTCCTAGCTGCTAAGGGCAACGCCCAGCAGACAGAGCTGTCCTCCGACGCTCCAAATCTTCCCGAAGGCGGCAACAAATTCCAGCATGCCATCTCGGCCTGGCGAAGTGAGCACAATTCTCAGTCTTCGCTATTGACGGTAGAGTCTAATTGAGTCAGCCATCGACTACACGAATCTCGTCTCAAACCTCGACAACACCGCCTCCGAGATCGTCACATATCAGAGAGACTCGACCGTCCAGAGAAAGGAATTGGCACAGAAAACGAAGGATTTTCGAAAGCTTGACGATTCTACAAAGCTAACCGAGATCAAGGGCTTGTTGAAGGGTATGCCGCTTGCCTATGACAGAGAGTTTTTTCTCCCTCTTTGTGCGTCTCTCTCGCTGACCGGCCAGCCTACCAAACCTTCATCGACCTCCTCACCAACCACTCAAAATCCATTAATTCGGCTTTCCTCCAAGCATACACCTCCTTGTCCGATGCACCCGACCCATACCCGCTGCTCGAGGCGTCGGTCGACTCGATGCTTGTATCGGAGGACACCCTGCCAAAGCTGAGCGCGGAGAACCAGCACCTGCAACAGTCTGTCGCCAAGCTAACAACGCAGTTGGAGGACACCGAGTCGAAACTGCAGACTGAGTCCGCCGCGAGGAAGGAGCTCGAAGTCAACTTGGAGAGCAGGGTCAAGGAAGTGGAGGCTTCTTGGGTCGCCGTTCTCGACGAAAAGAAGGATAACTGGGCTGCGAAGGAGAAGACACTGGAGGAAAAGGTGGAGAACCAGGAGCGCTTGCTCAACGAAATAAAAGCGAGTTACGAAGTCAACCAGCGTTTGGGTAAGGCAGATGATGGGGATGCTGAGGCCCAGGCCGGTCACGTTACTAGCGCCGAAATCGAGATGCTTCATTCAGACCTCGATCGTACTAGTGCACGGCTGGCCGAGGTTGAGGCGCGGAATGAGCAGCTGAGGCTGGAACTGGCGCAGGCAAAATCTTCGGTCGCGTCTCAGGCGCCCATGTCATTGGAGGACGATCCTGGCTACATGCGGATGCGATCCGAAAACTCGTCACTCATCAGAAAGCTCGACGCCGCCCGTGTCGAGAAGGAGGGCATCAAGCGTACTCTAGACTCCCGGCTGCGTGGTTTGGAGAGGGAGGTCGGCCTCCTCAAGGAAGAAAGGGACAACTTGAAGGCCAAGGTGCAGAAATGGAGTGACTACGAAGACGTGAAGCAGGAGCTCGAGGTGCTCAAGAGCATTGAGTTCTCAACAGGCGACGATGACGACGTGAAGGAGGCTGCCGAGAACCTGGCAGAGGCCAAGGGCCAAGGTGACACGCTGGAGAAGCTGTTACTTGCACGCAACAAGAAGCTCGGCGACGAGCTCACCATATTGCGCGTATCTCATCAAGACCTCCAGACCAAGCTGTCTGATCTTCAGGAGGAAATGTCAAGGACAAACATGGAGCTGGAAAAGTCGCAGCAGCTCAACGAACGTCTCGAGAACGACCTCGCAACGTTGCAGTCGGAGTCTTCCAACGCGTTTCCTTCGGGAGCGTCAGTGGCGGGAACATTCAACCGGTACGCTCCATCGGTCGCACCGGGACGAAGAGGAGGAAGAGTGTCACCAACGTCGTCCATCATCAGTGGAATCGACCCGCGGATGTCTGGTGGCGAGCCGATGGGGGGTGGCTCAGGTATCTTGCCAATGATCACGGCACAGCGCGACCGGTTCAAAAAGAGGATCGCCGAGTTGGAGACTGAGCTGTCAAACACTCACCGCACGGTGTCGCAGCTGAGGCAAGAGGTGTCAGCTCTGCAAAAGGACAACCTCAACCTGTACGAGAAGACGAGGTACGTCTCGACTTACAATCGGGCAGGCCCTTCCGCTACAACGTCGTCGTCGGCGGCATATCCGTCCAACCCCAACCCGTCGACTGTTTCGATGGGCGGCAGCGGAAACCCGGGCATCACCATGGACAGATACCGCAAGGCGTACGAGTCGAATATCTCGCCGTTTGCCGCCTTCCGCGGACGCGAATCCGCCAGGGCGTACAAGCGAATGAGCTTCCCGGAGCGTGTGGTGTACTCGGTCACGCGAATGGTACTCGCGTCGCGGACGAGCAGGAATCTCTTCGCGGCGTACTGTGTAGCCTTACATCTGCTCGTCTTTTGCTCGCTATACTGGCTTGGCACGGTGGACGTGGAGAAGCACGCCAGCAATCTTGGCAAGTCGTCGGCAGCAGCAGCCGCCGCGGGCGCGGGCGCGGGCGCGGGAGGTCTCAACGGAGGGGCCGGCGATGGCCATGGCGACTGGCAAGAAGAAGGATTCAGCGGGCATTAGTTGACGACATGATGCCGGCCGGCGAAAGAAAGGGAGGGAGGTAAGCCTGCAGACTATTGACTAGCCCAAGGATGGAATATTCCGCGGGCGTGACTTGTACGCATAACTTGTTTTCTGGGTAACTGTACGAGTGGGCGTCGAGGCATGTAATGTGAATTCTGGGATTGGCGAGGGACCCTGTCAAAACGATTCGTTTTGAACATCGGCTGCGGGGAAAGGGCGGGTACATGCTGCGAAATGCAACCTGGCCGGCTTCGCGCGCGTGACTCTCTCCGCCAAAGATGCTATTCTTGTTCCTCCATACTGCCAGTGACTCGATGCCGAGGACGCCAGGCGATTCGACCGGCGCTTGACATCAGCCATTGCCGCTGGCCCGTCAAGGCGGCCCAAATACACTAGTACCCACCCCGAAGGCCAATGAAAGGCCATTATGACCCTGATGCAAGAGCGGATGCATGCAAGTGAGGAGGCACAGGAACAGAACGGGTAAAGCAACATGCTTATCGTAGATACCTAGGTACAGAGTACAATACAATGAAACCGACCGTACCGTCCATCCCTGGCAACCTCGGCCAGCCTATGGTTAGGTAGTGCATCGTTGACGCGACCTGTGTTGCTATTTCAGTTTCTTAGCCGCCTGTGGTCAGTGGAAACTTGCGAGAGGTGATCCCTCGGCCGGACAGTGCAACATTGCCAAAGCTCCATACCTCCAATACCCAAGTTAAATAAGTACCCAACCGAGGAGACAGCCAAACTAACAAATAGTCTCGTTTGCTGGGATAGTAACAACCGAAAGCAGCTGTTCGTTCGATGGTGCGATGGCTCATGATGCTTAACCTTAACTGGACGCCGACACCTTGAGCCCAACACGGAACAAGATGCTAATGAGGACACTACCTACCTGTGTCCCTCTCGATGCTTGGTTCTTGCGCAGCAGCTAACCATTCCGTTAGTAGTACGGATAGCAGCACAACGAGGCCCTCAAAGCGGGCCGGGCGCTTGCATCTACCCTGACCCTGACGAAGATCGTCAGGCATGCCACACATCCTGGTATTACTTGCATCCTGCCCATCCACTGATTCGCCCTCATTTATCCTCTCTCATCTTTACCCCGTCCCCGTTCCTCTCCCTCCCGGCGAACGATGACATGGGCGTGGCGGCTACCGGCCATGGTGCTCTGAACGCTGCGAATCCCCACACGCGCTACCTCGCACACACGCCGCCCACCCCCCGGACATGTTTTCCTCACCCTACCGGTACCTCTGTCTACCTAGGTACCTACTTATGTGGTAGACACGGCACGAAGGCGCTTGAGGGAGGGTGTTGGGGTATATTATAAGCCGCTGTCCGCTTACGACAGAACGTAAGGCAACCAGCTCGCCATCTCCGTAGTTATATTCTTCATCCGAGAGAAGAGTCTTGTTTTTTCCTCTCTGCGCTCTTGCTTCTCGTTCTTTTCTGGACTCTTTGTTTCCTTGGTTCCATCTGGTTTCTCTGCGTGGATTTTGAGTCACCGTTTCCATCTTTATAACGATTGTGATCACTACCAACAACCTCCAACAATATCTTACCTCTTCTTCTTCCTCCGCGTTGCAAGTCACACACCAACACGACCCGACATGCATTCTTCATCTTTGTTGGTGCCGGGTTTAGTGTCCCTTGCCCTTGCTGCACCGACCTACCCCACGCTCAACCTCCAGGCCGCGCTACCGGGCTCCATCGAGCACATATCCGAGTACTTCAACATGCTCGCAGCCAAGGTCCAGGCCGCTCGGTACCTCTCTGCCGCTCCTGTTTGCGATCTTTCCGCTGCGAAGCTGCCCGAATGTGAGCGACGTAAACATCTTCAGGAGTCTGACCCGTGCTGACTTACTTGCCTTCAGCCGCCATCGAGACACTCGGTGAGCCCAGACGGGGCCTCTCCCTGATACATATCGCCATCGGTCGCGGGACACAAAATTACACTTGTGACGCCAAAAACGCAACAGCAGTGCCCGTCGCCACCGGTGCCATCGCGACGCTCTTCAACGCCAGCTGTGTCGGGTCCTTGTACCCTGACCTTCTCGACAAGCTGCCGATAGTTGCCATGGACTTCAACCTTACAGAGCAGGAGGTCAGCCGCCGTCTTGGGCCAAGCAACCTTGCCATATCGGGCCACCATCTTTTTACAGGTGCTGGAGTGCCACTCTTTAAGCCCGAGCCGGACGGATCGCCCATCGGGGACGCATACTGCGCCAAGGATGGTTCCATGCCTGCACCCCTCACAGCGCAGACTGGCCAGCACGGCGAGGCTGCCGTCGCGTGGCTCAGATTGAAGGTTGTCGAGCCTAGTAGTGGTGGTCTTCGGGAGGTCTACAGGATACACACTGTCGGTGGCAGCGCTCCCGCTTCTTGCAAGGGCCAACCCGCGGCTTTTGAGGTACAATATGCTACACAGTAAGCAAACATGGTCTCTATTTGAACCATCGGTTACTAACGGAAATAAAGATATTGGTTCTACTCGGACGCGTCTTAAAACGTTGCCAAATCATTGTCATCGTATCGGGAAAAGGCGATCCAAAGAGACAGCATGGTTACGATTTATGGCGTCGGGGTGTTTACGGTTCCAACAGGTGTAATAATTCTATTTGGTTTGAGATACCATCGTTTCACCCATGACAGAGGCATCTATGAAATATTCTCTCGCGACTGGAGGAGATTCCTGCGACCTAGGCTAGCCGGCAGGCAACGCAGATATCACATCAAGGTCTGCTGAGCACTCATGTTTTGATGGGCAAATTTTAATGTCAAGGCTTCAGGCGAATGGACTTGTATGGCAAATTTCTAGGGAAAATGGGAGACTGAGTGGTTGACACCATTGATATTGATTGAGCGGCTGACCTTCTAATGGATAGGATTGCCGTGGAAACTCGGTCGCTTTTTCAGAGAAGAGGAAAGAACTCCAGCATAGAAAACCAATAGACACATGCCACAAAGGAAGTACTTTTTGCCACAGATGGATGTAGATGGCTTCAGACCAGCTGGAGGAGGGGTCGGTCAGAGGCGATGAATGAAAGCATGGCTCTCGACAGAAAGGGACGAGATTGAATTCAAGCCCACAAGTCTGGACCCCGAAGGCTAGCCCCACGGTTGTTGCTAGCACCGCCCTGCCAAACGTGCCTGCCCGCTAAAACAATGCTATTTAGCCCCGCTTACGGATCTTAGTCACTGAATTGCCTGACTGCCAAGACTGCCTCTTGTCTGATCGGCACCCTTCACATGAATTTTTCAGTCTGGCCAATCATAGGACCCTTTCTTAGTCTTGAGGTCTCGTCAACAGCTGCAGATGCTGTGACCACTGACTTCACCTCACAGTGGCTCCTGCGCCGGACCTACCTTCAACACCACCCAACCTGCCTGCACCTGTCTGCACCTGCACTTCAGATACCGAACCTGCCCCCCACCTCTCTTTTGTCCTTTCAACCTACGCGAAGCCTCAAGTCACCATTTCTTTCTCACATTGTCAAATAGAATACGCCGCCATATCTCCAGGTTTTGTGTCGCACTGCCCCACAACCCATTTTTGTATGTTCTTTAGCGCTGCATCATTATCCGTACTGAAGTCGCAATTACCATTTCAAATCCTCTCAGCGTATTTTTACAACTTCATGATTGACGATCAATGATCCACATCTCCCGCCTGCTCGCAGCAACCATAACCCATCATAACCAAACACAACTCCTCAACCTCCGCTTGACTCTTGGGCTAATTAGGTACCAAACATAATTCATGCTGGTCAATCAGTCAAGTATCCAACCGACCATATAACCCTTTGACCTCCGATATCTGACCGCCGAACCACCACCCGATAACACCGTTTACCGAACCCTACAACTCGACCAACCCGCCACTAGGCAGTCCATTCATGCCGGGATATCTCAGCAATCGCCATGAACAAACGGGATACTCTGACATCTAACATGCCCTACAAACGACGTAGGCTTCGCTCTCAGGGTCTCATGGCTTCGAATACAGTGCCGACTTGGCCGCCCGCCAAGATCCCGGTTGAGATCTTTGACGAGATCACCACATACCTGTCCCGGTTGGATGTTAAGAATCTCCGACTGGTCAATCGCGAATTCGATCAGATGATTTCAGCAAAATATTTCCGCAACGTCGTGGTTCCGTTCCGCTCGGAGATATACCAGGCCATGAAGAAGAAGGCGTTTTTGGAGAACGAGGATAACGAGCAGGCGCAGTCGAACAAAGACACGCTCTTCTCAAGTGGAATGCGGATCTTTCAGTCCTTCGGCGAACACATCCTACGTTTCGCCCTGTCCCTCGAACTCGACGAAGAGAACCTCGCCTACCCACCCATCAAACCGACACAGGAGGCCATCACCTCGTACTGGGGCATATACCGGTGGCCCCACGAATCATATCTACGATACACGGAACTCGAGGGACTGGAGCAGACTGCTGACGAGACAGCCTCTATGATGGAAGCCCTAGGATATTTGGCCAAAGTGCAGGAATTGGGACTCTGCTGCGACGCAGGACTGGGCTATCTCTTAGGCCCCGATCAACAGCTGGAGAGCCCCCCTTTGCCGCACCCCGTCTTCGGCTTGCGCAACTTGCGATACCGGACACTGCAGCGACGCCTCCGAATTAACTCGGATGCTATGAACGCCCGCAAGCTCGCCTTCGAGAGTCCTCGAGACTTCAAGTACACCGTCCTCGAGTCAATGGTGAGAAAAGCCGGATACGCGCAAGACCAGGCCAAGGATGCCATAGCGATGCTCTTGAGTACCGAGAATGTCTCGTTGACGAGTATCGACTTTGATGAGCGTACCGCCGCCGCCGCCGCCGCCGCTCTGGCTAGCTCCGAGAGCCAAGTCATCAACCGCGCCGTACTTCAACATGCCGATGCCGCGCCTGACCAGGACCATGATGACACCTTCACGCGAACGCTGATGGCGGTGCTCAGGGACTCGCCCGCAGGCTATCCGTTGCAGCCCAGAAACCTGACCAGAGGGCAGAAGGAGATGCTGTTGGAGCTGGAATGGGCCCATCGAGCTCTTATCCAGTCATACGTAATCGCGCTCATTGACAATGCTCGGCTGAGCAGATTTAACTCGCTGACGACCCTGACGATCGCCAAGATACCCAGCAGCCACATTTTTATGTTCCAGAGGCCGGACTTTTGGCAGAGCTTGCCCAACCTTACCAACGTTGCTCTGGCCGTTGTCGCCGATTGGCGCCAGGTAGCCAAGGTGGCGCCCGGCTGCGTCGAGGACACCTTTGTCTCCCCCGTGGAATCCGTCCTCAAGGTTCATAGCTTACTCCAGGACCACATCGCAGCGCAAGAGAACATCAAGTTTCTCCACTTTGAGTGGATTTGCGGCGGCGAGTTCGCACCCGGCACGACTCAGCGCAATCTGTACGTGCTTCCGGCTCCAATCTGCTCGCCCGAGCAAATGGTGCATCCTGAGACCGCTAAGTTGCCGGACGTCTTGCTCTCATTGCCGCACGTTAGGCATCTGTCGCTGAAAAACTGCTATGCGACGCCCCACGTCTTCCTCCAAGCCCTCCGAACAATGGCAGGACAGTCTCTGCAGAAGCTCGAGTTGGAGACCGTATCTCTCACAGGTTCGCCCACGCGGGACCAAGCCCATCTGAATGCTGCAATCCATCAACTACATGCTCATGTCGGAGCGCCGATTCAGCTCCAGATACAGGCTCCAGGCCCGGCGCATGCCCACGGCGTGGCTCAAGCTGCTCAACAGATCGCTCAACAACAGCCGCCCCCGTTGCCACCCGCCCCTCTTCAACCGCAAGTCAACTTGCCCCTGGCTTTGGGCCTTGACCAAGGGGGTGCGGCGGTACCGCCACCACCGGTTCAACCTCCAATGGGCAACATGGGCGCTGGACCGAACCAAGTCCCTCCATTACCACCGAACCAGATCCCCCCCAACTGGAATAGGATGCGGCTTAAACAGCCAAAGCTGCTGTGTTGGGCGGGCATCATTGAGCGTGTTTCTCCGGCACCTTCATTCCACGAGCTGATGGCTAATCGAGGCGATGATCTGGATGAAGACGATTGGGTCGATGGTTTCGTGCGTCGAGACGATGGCTTCTCATTCATTCCCCGTCCGCACGGCCTTGTCAGAGAGAAGGCTTCCCTCTCGATTGAGCACCTGTCGTTCAAGTCCTGCGGCTACGTACTTGTGGACACTCCCTCCATTGACAATACCGGTATTCTGGGAAGCCACTCTCCGAGACAGCCGTCCCAGGACGTTTTATCGAGGCGCAGAGAGTTGGCGTCTCTCATGCAGGTGTGTACCGACAGGTTGGCAGCGAAGATCACCAATCACATCACACCCCAGGAGCACTTCAATCTGACCACTGCATTCGGAGTGGATACGGAGTGGACCAACGTGTACGATGAGGGAGTTATTGAAGCCGCAAAGATGGACGGCATCGTGCATCCTGGCCGGGGACGCTTCAGCGGAGTCATCACCAAGACAGTGCACCAGGGTTGAGCCTGCATCAGCGAGGCTGTATCGAGACTGTATAATGATCTCCTTTAGCAAGTCACCCTAGCGATTTGCTACTGCTCGGCGTTTGGGTTACGATACCACAAAATGATCTAGGGGGCAAGAGGTAGGGGGGGCAAGAGCGCTGTTGGGCACTGAAAATGGCAGGCTGTAGGATAGGTAATGTGTAAAAAAGGGCTCAAAAAATCATGACCGTAACAACTAGGTAGGCGGCACCGACTCAGAAATGGGAATGACTTTAAGTTGTCTTGTAAAAAAGCAGGCCATAATTGAATGCATTTTCCTCGTATCCTTTGACGCCAATCATGTAGCTAGGGCCGCCTGAGGGAATCGTTTTTGCATGTTTGTTTATTGGTGGCCCATGCAGACCGATGCGTGAGAATTCGCATGCCAATCCCTAAAGTGCCACGAGACCATAGCCTTCCTGTACACCAGCATATGAAAAGCCGCAAAAGTTTTATTTGATGGTTGATCCACGCATCCACGCATCCTTCAACCCAAGACCTCCCAGGTGTTCCGCGTTTCCACACTTCGCAACGCCCAACCGCGCAAAATGTCGAATATCATCCGTTAAAAGAGAGTTCGTTTATGCGGCGGTGATGGCTTGGCGGACGCGGGCACCACGCTGGCGAGAGTTGAGGCGGATCTCCTCACGACCAGCGACGGCGTCAGACTTCTGGACGACCTCCTCACCCTCGGTAAGGATGAGCTCGATGTGGCAGGGGTTGGACATGTAGGGGTTGATCTAAGTATGTTAGAGAAGCTGTCCGGGTTAAAGGGGGTCACAAGAGGCCATAGACATACACGACCGTGAGCACGGTATGTGCGTCTCCGTTGTTTGGGGGCCTGGTTGACTTGGATGTGCTTGACAACCAGGTTGCCGGTGTCGAGACCCTTGGCATCGGCGTTGGACTCGGCGTTCTTGAGGAGACCGAGAAGAAACTCGGCGGACTTGACGGGCCAGCGGGCCTTGGAGACACCGAAGGCCTTGCCCTGGGCGGTGCGGCCGATAGAGCCAGCGTAGCGGCGGAAGGGGACGGCCTCCTTCTTCTCGGTGACGTTCTCGAGGAAGGTGACGGCGCGCTGGAGCTTCCAGCCGTTGATGGCCTGAGCGGTCTCGCGAGTGTTCTTGAAGGACACACGGAGGTAGGCGCCGCGGGCGCGGGCCGACTTCGCGGGGGCGATCTCGTGGGCAGCGTAACGAACCTGGAAGACGGAAACTGTCAGTCTCGTGGTCTCATGTCCATGGATACTTTTTCCCTCTTGTTCTAACGTGACTCTCCAGTTTTTTGCAAGGCGAAGCTTCGTCGGGTATTTTCTGCAGATCTCTTATGGCTTCCAATGGAGACGGGGGGCAGCGGCGGTCGTATTTCGTCGGTGATAACTCCAATTGCCTTCGGCAATTCATACAAGTTCCTTCTTTCCGCGAGCAAACAGATGGGGAGCGGCGCGCAACTTACCATCTTGATCGTTGGGTGTGGTGATGGTTTCGGGGCGTCGGTGGTCGTCGTGGACTGGGCTGGCTGGCAGAGTGAGGTTAGAAGAAATTCACAACTTTGAGTGACCCTAGCCCTCCTGCGCGCGGGTTGGCTCTCGCTTGCGGATCGAGCAACGGCAGGGGGGTCGGCTTTAGGGCTCCGCAGCCCTACGCGGTACCTAAGAAACCACGGCTCTTGAGCCAAACGGAGGGGGGAGAAAGCACGGAGAGTTCGAATACACTCACGATCAATGCGATGAAGGGGTTGTCGTGGGGTTTATTTTTATTGAATCAATAGTGAATCCGAGTTTGCTCGTTGTCGGAAGTGAAATGTAAGATTTCAATTGATGTCGTCTTCTTACAATCGTTAGATGCGTCAGCCGCCTGCTCCCACAGGTTTCGTAAGGGATCGTAGAGCGGAAGCACATTTTGGCTGGGGTGGCCAAAGCGTCTCACGTGTCCCCTTTCCTGACCAACCAGATACTGCTCCCTGACAAGCAGATAACAAACTCTATCCACCATACCTAGGTAGGTACCGAGCTGATGGGTCCTGAGTTCTTCCGGCCGATAAATTTTGCTGCTCTGCTTAGCGGCTTTCGTAACGATTGGGCCACCGAAAATCGTGCTTTCGCCTCATGCTGACCAGCATGGTAGCCGGTAAATTGACGTCCCCCATCTAGTTTGACGGTCTCTAACCATAAGAGGAAGGCCGCCATCACCACCACAGACAGGATTAGTCATCAAAAGGGATGCTCTTGGCCCATCCCGACCCGGAGCGCAGCGCAGGAAGCAGGGTGGGTTAGTACCATTTCAACCCTCCCCAGCAGAACCGTTTTAGAACTGCATTTAAGAAGGCATTTACAAACTGCTTTAATTGCTACAAAAGGGCGCTTTTTTAAGTAAGTTGTAGATAGATGTGATAACAGTGGCTGGTGGTGGCAGTTGTGGCAGTGCCTTCCTATTATGGTTAGAGGTCGTCAAATGACCAGATGGGGGACGTCAATTTACCGGCTACCCATGCTGACACCAACACAGCGGATTTTTGCCGTTAAGTTATCTAATCTCTATGTGGGGAAAATTTCACCGGATCACGGAAACTGTGTAATTCCGCTATGTCCAATCAAAATATTTAACCCCACAACCTCTCTGCATGCTCCCTGGCCCGTGCGTTCTATTGAAGCTCCCAAAAAAAAAGTCCGACGAAAAATTTCAATCACCCAGCCGAAGTGTATATCCAGTGTTCAACCCGCCACTAAGAGGATTAGCACCTGCGCCTCTGACACCCCCAATCCGACTTTTCACAACGCGGGAACTGCCTGTCTTGATCCAATTCGTCGTCCCTTCTTACAACAATTCTCAACAACACCCTTAAACCGAATCAATAAAAGACATGGCTCCCTTCGTGCCTCGTGGCGGCGGTGGTCGCGGTGCCCCTCGCGGAGGCGGTGGTGGTTTCGGTGGACGAGGTGGCGGCCGCGGTGGCTTCGGCGGCGGTGACCGTGGAGGCCGTGGTGGCTTTGGCGGTGATCGTGGTCGCGGTGGCTTCGGTGGTCGCGGTGGTGGTCGCGGTATGCTCTGAGTACTCGACGTTGATGAAGCGCGAATCTGTGTACTGATGAAATTTAGGTGGTGGTCGCGGCGGTCCTGGTGGTGCTCGTGGCCGTGGAGGCATTGACAAGCGCGGCGGCAGAGGTGGTGGACGTGGAGGCTTCAAGCCTGGTCAGAAGGGCGGCCAGAAGGTCATTGTGGTATGTTGTCCATCGCTTCGGACTCCTCGTACCAGGAGCTTAACTGAGACCCATAGGAACCCCACCGTCACGAGGGTATCTTCGTTGTCCGCGGCAAGGAAGACGCCATTGCAACTCGCAACATCGTCCCTGGCGAGTCCGTTTACGGAGAGAAGCGCGTCTCAGTCGACGACAGTGTCCAGAACGAGGACGGCACCACCACAACCACCAAGGTCGAGTACCGTGTATGGAACCCCTTCCGCAGTAAGCTGGCCGCCGCCGTCATCGGTGGTCTGGAGAAGCTCTACTTCGGACCTGGCTCCAAGGTCCTCTACCTCGGTGGTGCCTCCGGTACCTCCGTCTCCCACGTCGCCGACATCGTCGGTCCCACCGGCTTCGTCTACGCTGTCGAATTCTCCCCTCGCTCTGGCCGTGACCTGATCGGCATGGCTGCGAAGCGCACCAACGTCGTCCCTATTGTCGAGGACGCCCGCCAGCCCCTCAAGTACCGCATGCTCATGCCCATGGTCGACGCCATCTTCGCCGATGTCGCTCAGCCCGACCAGGCTCGTATTGTTGCTATGAACGCTCACCAGTTCCTGAAGGTCGGCGGCGGCATCCTCATTTCCATCAAGGCCAACTGTATCGACAGTACTGCACCTGCCACAAAGGTCTTTGCCATGGAGGTCGAGAAGCTGAGAGCGGAGCGCATCACTCCCAAGGAGCAGCTTACGCTAGGTTGGTTCCCCCGCACCGTGCCGAATCCAGACCAGAAAGCTAACACATTCCAGAACCTTTCGAGCGTGACCACTGCCTCGTCGCCGCCGAGTACTCGCGCTACGCGAAGTAAGGTGTGAAGGACTGGAGAGATGAGAAAAGAAAATCTGTGTATGCGTTGCGCGTGTTAGAGGAGGGTGGGTGAGCGGTTGAATCTGTACATTTGCGAGATTCCCACGAGATTTGACTTTTGTTTCAATGGGTACGGTCGGTCGGACTTCATCTGGACAGGCGTTAGGAATTTAGGACTGGTCTAGTTCAGAACTTGCATGTTAACCCATATAGGTATCAAAAAGTCCTCCGCGGTGAAGATGACATGTTTAATGAGCTTAGAGGCTTGAATAGGAGTAGTAATTTTGTGTAATTGCCTAGGTACGCGTTGGTGGTTGGTCAAGTATGATGTCTATCGGTAGTCATCACTTCGTTGTTTCCGACCTCTATTCTTTTTGTTGCTAGACCTACATGCGCAGCGGCCTTCTCCCCGCCATCACTCAATCTCACCTAAAAACCCCGACCCAAACGCCGATGTCCCCCACATCGACAATGCATCCAGCGGCGTTTCACCGGTCCACGAGCCTATCTGGGGCTGCGCCGCGAACGGCATAGTCATTGCTATCGCTGCCGCCGACATGCCCTGCTGCTGCTGCTGCCGCTGTTCCATTTCCTTCGACTCGCCTTCGACCCTCCACCGGTCCTCATAGCACCTGTACTCCACGGGGCTGCGTGCAATGTATACAACCCGCTCCTGCTCCGGCTGCCAATCCATCGGCTCTGCGGGGCCTCCAGCGCCGACGCTGTCAGCCCACGACTCAACCGCGGTGCGCTGCTGGTCGAGGAGAGAGAGTATGTGGTGGCGAAACCGGAAGCTCTTCAGGGTCGCGTCGTTGGATAGCTGCTGGTCTGACGTGATAGGGTCTCTGGTGGGATCTTTCGAGTGTCGTAGGGAGAGATGTCGATCGGATTTGTGGCGGCTGCTGCGGCTGTTGACGGTCCCCGCGTCGTTGGCGACTTCGTGTTTGGAGGTTATATGGGTGAACGGTGGTACATCTGGCGATCCTGGTGGGGTCGGGAGCATGGTGAAGTCGCCGTCCGTATCAGTCTCGATGGCAATGCGGTGGGTGTGTCTGTCGTGGCGGTACTTCCGTGAGGGTTTAGAGACGGGCACGGATGAGGCCCGACATCTCCTAGCTGCTGTTCCGTCTTTCTGTGACCGGGGGCGATGATTCTTTCCGTTGATGACGCGGCCTTCGGCGAGACCGAAGTCCGGCTCGAGGTTTGCTTGTCGGTGCTTGGATGAACGCTTGCTTGGTCTGTGTCTTCGTGCCATCTTGGCGTAGTTCGCGATGGAGCTTGAGGAGGGGCGACTGTATGGGACTTTTTCACCTAGGGTTCTCAGGTGTTTGTAACTCTAACGGTGATCTGGGTCGGGTCCATCAGTTAGTTGAAAAGTGTTTGAAGAGGCCCTCTGGTATCAGTGAAACTGGGAACCATGGAGTTTTGAGGAAATCGAGTAGACTGTCGTGGAATCTCGCTTTAGGCTTCATCTTGTGGAAGGCGGCGACAATCATTCGGGAGGGTTCTGTTGTCCACCTTGACAAAGATGGAAGAGCCCAGCACTTATATATATGTGTGTCTATTGACACTCAAGGGGTAATAAAGGCGGGCATGTCGAGGAGAACGCACAAGTCGTTGTGTGCTTGGACTGGCCTGCTCCAACTTAAAAGGCTCGTATCGGTGCAAGACAATGGAACAGTGTCAAGCATTCAAAGACCTACAAACCTATTTTCACGCCAGAGGACCTACAAGTCAAAACGCGGCGTTTCTCCTCGCTTCTAGCTCAAACATGGAAGAGGCCTACATGATTCGCAGTCTCGAACCTCCAAATAAATGGTCGTCCGCAAATGAGGCTCAATAGAGACCAAACAGAGACTTTCAAGCACTCGAAATAATCAACACGTGCATGGGTAGTTGAAGTGCATTTCCAAAGTCTTGGTATCATCGTGTGGATGAACTGTAGGCGTGATGTAATCCGAGCTGGGGCGCTCAAGAGCTTGCTAAGACAGGGAGGGCGTGGGTCGTGTAGATTGATCTCTTTTTTGATTCTCCACATGGCAATTTATGGAGGAGGAGACGACTTCTCGATCGGATTTGACAACCATACGAAGTCGACAAACGGAACAAGTTAGAGCTGTCTACTAATACTATAGGGGGAGAAAATTCACCGCTAAGTAGGTAAAATATCCGGCATTCCACTCCAAGACCACAACGGGCATGCATGCCTCTTGGGGCCACTGGATTACGAACGGTTCTCTACTTTCAAATGCTTCATTTCCGTCTCAGTGCCTCGATATATGGCTTCCAGTAAAATTACAATGATGTGAACTTTGTTCTGAGATCCCATTCGATAACTCAACGAGATTCCAAAGATGCAAACGTCTTCCACTTGAATGTTACCCATGTAACTGAATAGTTTCGGCAGCGCCATATGATATACTTTGTTCACTGCCTACCTATGTTGAACATTTTTGATTCGGGCAGTCCTTGGGTTAAACCGTCGATTTGAACTGCCCCATATTCCATCGCCAGAGCCGTGAATGGCTCATCGATAGAGGGCCATCATGTCATACTTCGGGTCGGTCAGACCATTCACAACGCCTTCTCTAGCAACCAACGTCGAGTTCTCATTGAATCACCGTCCAAGCACAAAGATGCAGGGAGCTATTCGACAGCGAATGTCTTTCCAGGCGGGTATGGCCAGCCAACGGGTCTGAAAGCGGATTCGTTGGATGCACGCCTATCCTTGTGTGTTCGGTCTCTCTAGACCCAACAGAAGTACTTCAGGGATCTGATCAAGTCCCCTTGACGAAGCACTGTCTGGGTCCAGACCACCGAGACCTGCTGAGAGGCATATTTCTCCGCGTGACAGGAATCACAAAGAGACCTGTTCCGTCATGTTTTTGTTCCAGATGGGTTCCTGACTAGTCGAAGCACTCGGAGGAGTTGTCATTTTGGTGATGTTGCTGTGGTGGCGCTCATCCTTGTCGACGGCTAAATCCCCCTCCTTCCTCTTTCGCGGAAATATTTTCCTAGAGAACTGCCCCAGACACTAGTGCTGTCATACAGAAACGCACCGGCCATTTGAAATCGATGAGGAAGTCAGTCGAGTTTTCCGAAGATCTCGGGGGGGGTTCATGCTTGAGGTGTCTGCGGTACCCTGGGATAACGAGAGTTGCATAATCACATATAAAGACCAAGCCAGAGCTTGGATGACGCCGAAATTGTTGGCCTTGAAGAACTGGACTGTTTCCTAGAAACTATTCAACACGTCTCTTCCATACTAACTGAGGCACGTTCCTAGCCTTGGTCAGCAGGTCAAGCAGTACCAGAACATGGCCTAGATTAGGTATACGAAAGCCAGCGAGATATCTGACTGGAATCTTCATTACAGAGCAAAGCTGACAATGTCGATGGCGGTTATTGATCGGGTCCCCTGGTGAAGTGACATTCATCCGTCATATAATCTCTTCAATAAGTCGACAAGGAGTGTCCTCACAAATGTTGGGATGGCTAAAAACAGCCCTGACGGAAATGCACAGACAGAACGCCAGCATCTAATAGATGGCCAGGCTCAGCTCCTGTTGCACGGCCAAGTTGCCCACCGGGGTCAGCCCCTGTAACAAATGGGTCTGGGGTGATGACAAGGAAACAAGTAAGTCACTGAAGATGAATGCCGGTCGGCGATGGGCGAGATCATTGTCGGGTCGTAAAGTTAATTGTCGGGGTCGAAGGAGGCCAGCCATTAGGCCTCCTTAGTATACGTCCCTCCGCCGCAATGTGGCTATGCTTTGCTTTCTTTACCAACAAATTGACAATATCGATGGTGAGATACCGTGAAAAATCGTGTCTCAATTCATGTGCCTGAGTTGGATTGGCTGTCTGGATGAGAAAACCAACTAGGCATCCTGTCGAATTAAGAAACCCCTAATGGAGAGAGGGCTTGCGTCAGCCTGGTGAGACAGCATTCCCACGCCTAGTCAGAGTAAAAACGTGCGCAAATCGCCCATTCAAAAAAGAAAGAGGCGTGCCTGGCTTTCAGATAAAGCGAGCCGAAGAAATTAGGAGGACGAACCTGGCCAGAGCAGGGCCGAAAGCCAACTCTGGCCGAGACAGGTATCATAGGCGAAATTCCCTGGTCCGTTTCTTGCCACCGGCAAGGCAATAATAGCACTGAATCATGATGAAGCTGGATGACAAGCCGGGGTAGAGAAAGAGGAGACACACGATGAGTTGGAAATGAGTCCGCAGGATCCCGAGTCGAAATGGCGCAGGCGACAGTTGCAGCGGCCTCAGACTGGCGTGTTTTGGCATGGGAGGCTTGTGCTTGCCGTTTCCCAGAAAAGATACCCACCGTCCGGGAAATAACCCCACTCCGCCCCGCATGGCTGTAAGCATGGGGAATGTGTATCCCTGTAATGCTAGGTACATTAATTATGGTTGGTACTGTAATATTATCATCTACCTAATCATCTACCTAATCACTAACCAATCATTCCAGCGCGGCCTGTGCCTCGCGCGCTGCTCCCGCCATTACACATATAAGGTAGTGTACCTCCCCAGGCATTTGAAAGGTTAGCGTAGTACCTGCGGGGCTTAACGACCAATCAGAGCCCGCAAACACTACGCTAACCCGTCGAATGCCTGGGGAGGTACAATACCGAACGTCCATCTGTCTGGGCCTGCATTGAAGAAATCTGCATGCGTCTGCCCCGGATTCTGCCCCCTTCGACCCCCGCCCTCCATCCCCGAACAAGGCCCCTACGGAATAGGTAGCGAATTTGAACTCGTCTCGAACCACCAACCCTGCAACGGCGTTTTCATCCCGTCTGGGTTCCAGGCCAGCGGCACCGTTTACCCTGTATCTCCAATGTCGCTGTCTGAACCTGCGCTTGACCCGAACTCAAAGCCCCAACTCCGAAACGTACAGGGTTATCCCATCACAGACCGGTCCCGTCGAGTCGAGAGACCGGTCAGCGCTACAGAGCATTCATCATCGTCTCCGGCGTGTGGCTCGGCACCGACCAGACACATCAAATGTCAAAACGGCGGCACCTGGGATGTCTGTCTTCATCCCATCTCAAAACAGGTAGTGACGAAGGCCGAGACAGCAGCAAGCTGATGGCCTCGTCCTAGTTTTAACAGCACTCACGAACATCCGCTCACCATCGCTGAGATTACGCACCACATGGTGGCGCTCTCCACATGGTCTACAACAATATGGTGCCTTCGGCCGGATCAGGAGATGCTGAAATCTGCCAGGCAATTGCGGCTGGCCGTAAATGCTATTCTCATACATACCAAAAACGAAGTTGTCGCTAGTTCTGTGCTAGCCAATTACCCTACATTAATCGTTTGCTCCCCAGAACGGGTTGGGTCTGCTACCTGTGTTACTGGTGACTGCTTAGACTGTCGCTCTCTTATCAACCCGCTGGATGAGACGGTCGAAAGTAGCGCCTGGCTTGCACTAGCTGCCGTGAGCTACACGGCTTTGCGCCTGCTTCAGATGGATCTGTGCGACGCACTTTAGTCGGGCAACTCGGCAGCGCCATCAGATGGCTACATATGAAGATGCAGCTATGCAGCAGCTCGCAAAAATTCGAAAGCCGGACGAGGCCTAATCTCTTCGAGTCGTGGAACCCCAACTGTTCTTTCCAGTCGACCCTACTAGCTTCGATAGAACCAACGAGCCCAGGCAAGACGAGCTATGTCGCCGTTAACAATACCAAGCATGCAACTTTCAGCACTCGGTCCCTGCTTCCCGGTGGCGTGGCTTGACATGAGTTTCACCAAGAGAAGTGAGAAGTCGACAGCTTTTGAGAAAGCCATTGGTGGAGGCTCGCTAAGAAGTGATGGAATGCAAGACAGTTTAGTCTGTTTCCACCGGCCGTCCCGTCGTCACCGCTGCCGCCTTGACCATGGCCTGGATGTCCAAGCTCCTTGACCAAACGTTGCAGTGCCTAGCGAGCTGATCATTACCTGAGCTTCATGCCGGTTAACGATACGAACACTCTATTTTTGCGACTGGAAGCCGTCTCAGGGGTCAATATACGGCCATCGTCCACAGGACTGTCATCCTGTGAGGCGAGATGGCAAGCGGCATGCTTCGAGGCCCTTCCTTCGGATGCATCTCAATTTGGATGCCAAGTACGGCACAGCCCAGGATGCAGTCAACGTACCTACACACGCGATAAGAGGTGCAATTATCCTAGGAAGCCCTGCACCGAAGCCTCGTGGGGAGAGGGCAGCTGTGGGAATGAACAAGGGTAATCCTGGCGTCCTCAGGTTCGTCCGACCCCGCGCCAAGCTGGTTGGTTATATGAACTACTCGGACACTGCAAGCTAAGGTTTTCACTTGGCCTGTTCCGGTTACGACAGCTGTCGTTCTTCTGCCCCCTTTCAGCTTTGAGCGGGCAAGGCCAATTCCCAGCACCGCTCAGGTATCCCGAAGGCCTCTCTCACGCTTTTCACTCTACATTGGTACTTGCGAAGCTCTACCTCCTTCAACATGGAGCAAGCTCTCGACGGCATCCTTGCCCAAACCTACCATGCATCACCCCCTGCTACAAGCCATGCGACAGTCAAGAGCGTGTCTCGCCTCGACAAGTTGATGACTGGCTCTGCCCCCCGCCCGCCTTTACATTTTGCTGTTGTCGCCTTCACATCTGGGTTTATTTTCTACGTTTCCTTTAGATCATGTTGGCGCTCGTTTCTCGACAACACGGTTCCTGGGTTCGGGTTCAGCACATCCGTTTGTGCCCTCTCATAGACCATACCCGTCTGGATTTTGCATAGCATATTGCGCAGCCACTGGTTGTGCTGACAACACTCATACGACCTACTGAGAACCTGGACCTTTGTCGTTTGAATCAATTAGGAGAGTCTCCTCGAATTGTGTACTAGGCGATCGACCAGTCCCTCACCACCCTGAAAATAATCACAACTGTTCGAGCAATATCTTCGAGCGCCCTGCTGTCGACTTCAACTTTTCGCCGTCCGACTCGCTGCCGGTGGAGCCTAAAATAGGCGCCCCTCGCATTCCGTGTCTCTGATCTGGCCTGGCTACACCACGGGTTGCCGTCAAGATTGGGTTATTGATAAATAATCATACGCCCACTTACCATGGACACCCCCGAAGAGAAGGTCAACCTGGACAAGGGCGATCTCGACTTGCTTAGCATCATCGAACGGACGTGCTCGGTGCTCTCCCTACTGGGATGTGTCTTCATCATCGTAACATTCTGCTCGTCAAGAGCGTTTCACAAGCCCATCAACCGGCTGGTATTCTTTGCCTCCTTTGGCAACATGATGACAAACGTCGGGACCCTTATGGCGAGGTCATATATCGGCTCTCCTGACTCCGCGGGCTGTCAACTTCAGGCTTTTTTGGTGCAGATGTGAGCCTGCCCGACCTCTACCCGAGTCCAATCAAAGCTAACTCCGCAATAGGTTTATGCCAGCCGATGCATTCTGGACGCTCACCATGGCCATCAATGTGTATCTAACTTTCTACTACAAGTTTGACGCGGAAAGATTACGGAGGATGGAGGTACCCTACCTCATATTCTGCTACGGTATCCCCTTCATCCCCGCACTGGTATATGTCTTTATCAGGAACGGCGACGGCCAGAGAGTCTACGGAAATGCAACGCTATGGTGCTGGGTCACGCCCGAGTGGGAAATCTGGCGCATTATCACGTTTTACGGGCCTGTCTGGTAAGCCTTCAACTTTCTGTGCGAGGCGACCATCACTAACGTTCTCAGGATTGCAATTCTGATCACCTTCTTTATATACATCCGCGCTGGTAGAGAGATCTATCAGAAGCGCAAGCAGCTTCGCGACTTTAGCTCCTCCGACCCCGATCAAGGGAACTCGTTCCACGACGTTCTCACCTCAATGAAGACAACAGAAGTCTATATCACCTCGGAGATGGTGATTGACCAACCCAATGGCTCTATCGGGCTGGGTCCGATAGGAAGACGTGGGTCGGAAGCCAGCCCATCCCCGCGGATGCCCAATGCCGCCGCCTATTCCGTTAGCATCTCTGCGAGCCATAACCACAACCGCAACGAGTCGCTGGCCGACGCAGTCCTCCCTGTCGAAAGCACTGCGGCCGAAGCTACCACACAGCGTCCCATCAACTCGGCTCGTCGGCGCAACTTCGAGCTCAACAACGCTGCGTGGTCGTACACCAAGTGCTCCATCTTATTTTTCACCGTCATTCTCATCACTTGGGTCCCGTCAAGCGCCAATCGCGTTTACTCGGTCATCCACGCAAGGGAATCCTCAGCACCCCTTGAGTTCATGAGCGCGTTTGTCCTCCCACTACAAGGATTCTGGAATGCGCTCATCTATGTTGTGACCTCACGGAAGGCTTGCAAGACCCTGTGGACCGACATCAAGTATGCATCTCGACGGCCAGACGTCACAGAGATCGTTGGCACTTTCCGCCACAGCGACTCGTTCAGGATAACGAGCCAGAATCGAAGAACAAATGATTATGAGAGTGAAAGCATAGCTGAACTCACAAACAGCCGACCAAGCTCCAAAGAACAGATTTCGCAGGTATAGACGACCTGTGTACTGTAGTGATAGCAACCCGTTTTCATGTGAACGATACCCAGTGCTATGCAGAACGTTTTATTTAAGAGGCAAGGGCGGGCGAGGCTTTGTCGGATTGACAGGTGTAGGCTTAACATCGCTTTTCGAGGGACCATGTATCCCCATGGTCTAGAAAAATACATAATTTGTTGAATAAAATAAATTAATCATTCACGGCGACATTTGTTAGGTGGCGTTTCACGCCGCCTTTTCGTTTACGTATGAAAAAGTAGCTACGCAGCATCTGTCTGTCCCTCTACTGTCACACCCACTTCGTCAGTGATTTTGACAACCTTATTCAAGACACGCTACATATCAAGGGCCAAGGCGTAGCGCCACAGTCCTGTTCGGACCCAACGGTTTGTCTCACCACCATACCCCAAGCTTGGCCGGTTTTGTCCTTACTCAACTTTCAACGCTCGGTAGTGCTGGGTAGCAGGCGACAACAACGACGGCCCTATGAAAGCGCCACGGCAATGAATGATCAACGGCTTGCGGGCAAGTCCAGCTCTGCTGCACCGCAAAGAAGATGGTGTGACGGTGTAAGCAAAAATTGTGTGGTGTCCCTGTCCCCTGTGCGGTGCCGATTGTTAATGACTGGCTGTTTTGTCATCTTGTTATGCGAATCGAGTTCAATCAGAGGCCCGCAGGGTTCACCAAGCCCATCTTTGGGTATTAGTGCTGCCGGGTGAAGGTTTGGGCTTACTAGGTATGTAAGTTGATTGCTCCCATGCAGATACACTTGGCAGGCTGGCAGGGTTCGAATCCCAGAACATACACAGAGTTCGTGTTGCGCGCCAGGCACACCCACCTACAGCATACAGTCAGCTTGATATGACACCGCGGCCACTAGAAATGGGTCCGCGCAGATGGGGATGAAACAGGATGGATTGGGGCAAAATTGTGATGTTGTTGTTCTGTCTAGGTTCTCGATGTTGGCTATGGGGGCACAGATCCACTGGTTGCCATCCTCCTCCGTTCCCAATCAGGAATCTCCGATCTCCTCGCCAACTTCCCAAATAGCTACGTGCCACTTGCCACTAACTGGATGTCTTGGCTTCCATGCATGCAGGAACTCCAAGCTTTTCTTCTGTCGGAACAGGGGCCGACCCAAGTGGGCGCGTCCCATTCTACGTCCTCTCGGGTTCTCCCGCGCTGTCACTGCCCGGATGTGTTAGTCAGCATTCTGCTGTGCTAAACACCACCTCCCCGGATAGGAGAAACTGATATCCCGGTAATAACGATCTGGGAAATGACGAGAAGCGCAAGCGAGTTCTCCAGCGAGAGGAACCATTGGCTGGCAGCCTGCAGCGGTAAGACCTTGCACCGAGGGGGCATCGAATTTATTAGACTTAAGATCTTGATCAAGGTTCACGCACACCATCTATTGTCTCGCTTTGCTCCGGTTCTGAATGGCCAAGCTTGTCTTCCTCTACGACTAGAAGGGGGCCAGTTCAAGCGCAGTGAGTCTCGAATATGGATTGGCCCATTTTGTTCGGCGGTGCCCCTTAGTTACGGTCCGGCAAAATGACATCTGCTGTGTCTCTCCAGGATCGCCGTTGGGTCGCTGCGTCTGCAGACCATCACACGCAAAGGGGAAAGCAGCCAGTCCATCCGGATGGCCGGAACCCTGGGCCCAATGTCAAGTTGTCACCTTTCCCGAAACATCGTACATGTCATTCTCGCTCGAGAGGCAGGAGCCAGGACTCAACTCAGGGATGTTGAATGGACAACCCTTGCTTTCTTATTCTGTTCTGTACTTGTCCTTCCACTTTCCAGCACCATACCGACAGGCATGTCGCGGACTTGTCGCCAATCTTGCACAACGAAGAAGGGCTCGTTCAGGAAATACCTGCAGCACGACAAGTGTGTCCTCCCGTAAGACAAGCCACGGAACAAGGGAGTCCCCTAAACTGTCAGCTTGTATAACACAACCGAATCACCTGATTCCCACAAGTCTTCGAATATTTTCGCTCAAAGAGATGGCTGTTTGCCTGCAGTGTATAGCATAGACAGACAGCCTGATCAATATCACAGTGGCAGCGATATTAACTACTGCTGAAAAACCTTTGACCGCTAGCCATTCTAAACTTGAATAATGTCATGAAGGTAGATCTGTCCCAGAACCGAGTCTAGACAACGTCAGAGGCGATCCACGGTATTTTCGACACTATCTCATTGTCTTTGCGACTACGAATAATTCCTTCAAAGGCGATCTTCTACAGGGGAAGTGGCTGATCAGCCTCTCTTTACGCGCATGCGAAGGTTCAAAGCGCCGGAGGAATGTCGCGTCACTCGCCAGTCGTATGATGCTTATCCTTTGTTGACCCGATGACTTTGGCGTAAGCCATAGCCAAAGGAGAAATACTCTTGACCGGAGCTTTTGGCGAGGGTTTGTAAAGCATCGTTTCACCACCCGGCTCATGGACTCGTTCTACGATGAATCGATAACGAGCCTGTCCATGCGATTGTGCCAGGTCAACAGATTTGAAGAGGCTAGGCGCTCCCCACCCCCATTGTTGACTGACGTCTGCTGACCTGTCAATATCTATTCGAATGGCGATGGGATATAAGGCGTATGCCAATCATACCAACTCAATGTTCAAATTCGAGCAGTCGGAATACCATCAAATAAGTGCATGATTTCAAATAAGTATCAGTCCTTGCGCTTCCTGTCCTGCCACGGCTACAGTCACTTACCTGAGTTCTTCCGTTCGCCAACGCCCGCGGCTGCGACCGCAAACATGATTGTATGGTACCCAACACCTATCACCCATCACCACAAATCCCACCTCGCGATCCGTTTTCTCTGGCACGCGCAGGATACAAGAGCTTCTGGTCCGGCAGACCAAGAAAGGGGATGGATGGGGGGCATATGTGCAACCCGAAGCACGTCCGTCGTTCGTTAACAGTTCAACCAAGCAGGCAAGCCTCCAGATCTAATCCACTACGATACATATTCGGAAACACAGAAGGGTGGAGGGTGCGAGGAAGGACAGGGATCGATGACGATTCGTCGGAACCAAACACCTCAAAAGGTTCTCTTTCTCGTGGAGCTGTCAAGTTTGAAGTCGAAGATCTGGGGGTCAGCCCCCCCCCCCCAACCCATAACCGTCCAAACTCTGGGGCTCCTTGGGCAAAAGATCTGCTGCAACCCATGCGTGGTTATCATCCGAACTCATGAAAAACGAACGAGGCATGTAAAACAGTCAAACAAACTGCTGTTGACTGACTATGCAAGCCTTCCTCCCTTCTCCATCGGATTGTTTACAGCGCCCAAATCCTTGCGGACAATATCTCCTGCTTGAGGACTCTCGTTGTTAGTTCTGACTTATCGTGATCTTTCGAGTCTCGACCAGTGCGGCCGTGATGTAATCGTCATCTAACAACAGTTCAAAAAAGACGTTGAATGTACCATTGCGGCAGGCACACTATCACAGGCTGGGTAATCTTGCCCGTTAACATTGATACTCTACAGTCGTAGCTATAGCTATCCCTAAGGCTCATTCCCTAGGTAAAGTGGCTGCTCGGTCTTCTGTGAACCTTATACGTTCACATGCTCTCTCAAAAAAAGTCGTCAAAGAGCCCACTAAATAGGAGCGCTACCACATACATAGAAATCCACACCATGTGTTGTCGGATCCGCCGAACTGTTCCCAAGCCAGGCGAAGCAAGCGGCTCTGTGGACCATCCAGAGGGAGCGGGGTATTGTGAAAGAAACCTGGCCTCCAACGCCATGTCAAGAGTAGCATCTCTGCTCCTCGAAAGCGACACAAAAGAAATACCACCTTATACTGTTCGGGGGAATGAAACTACCAGTAACCGAGACGGAATCACGCATTCTTGACTGCCTCGATGATGCTGTACTCCCACGCCGTCTTGACCTGCTCACATTCCGCGACGATGTCGGGGTGCTCCCACCACCATCGGTCGGCGGTGACGAATTGCCCCCATACTTCCTTCCAGAGCATTCGACCGACCATGCTGCGTAGCTCCTGCTTTATGGCTCTGTCAAACTGTTCGGTATCTGTTGTGCCTGTATCTGGCCTCTCGGTGGGAGGTATGGCGCAGAACTTCACCGTAGTAATGGTACTGCCCTCACCACGGAGAGAAGCGTCTGCGAGCCATAGAGGGAAGAGCTTGCTGGGGTTCATGCAGCGAAAGTTCTTCTCCAGATTGAAGATCAAATTTTCCTCGATCCACGAGCGCATAAGCGGACCGAGAGTGCTGGCGATTGGCAGGGGATCGATTAGTGTCAGATGCAGGGCCCCGCCAACAGCAAGACACCGGTGGACATTCTTTAAGAGGCCGGGTACTTCGGACGATGGTAGTAGTGCAGGAAGCGCCAGCGCGTAGGCTATGCCAAACAGAGACGGGGCAACGGGGAAAGCCGACGGCGAGATGGCCGGCACGAGAACCGGATGTATATTGGGGAAAAGAGTGTGAGAAAGAGGCGCGGAGGACATATGGTAGACTTGCTTGTTGAAGTGGAGAGCGGCCAAGTATGAGGTGGTCGCTGAACGAACGGTCAGTCGAGCCAGACGATGAAGAAGTCCTCTTTAACTCACCTTGAGTTTCGTAGAGTGCCAGGACCTTCTTTGCTTTTGCCGGAGTAATCTTATTAGGGTGGGCAGTCTGGTTTTGGCTGGCCTGCTTGTCCATGTTGTGCAACGACGAGAGCATCCATCTTTTCTTTTCCATCTCCAATTCCTTATAGAGATTGGCGTCGGTAGTGTCGCCCCAGACCTCTTTCAAGCGCAGGAGGCGGATGCTGTAGCTTGCGGCGGCCATACGCCTGACCTCGCGTTGCATGCTGCTGAGGTCCATGGACATGGCGAGCCCGGCTTCAAGCTCGGATATCTCTTCAATAACATCCTCAATCATCGGCGTTCGCACTTCGGGCGGAGGGCCGCAGTCCCACACATCCGGCGGCTTCCAGGCATCAGGGTTGTTGGGCTTGAACGCCGTAGTCCAAGAAGGCACCCGTCGCAAGGATTGTTTGGGGCTGGCCTGTCCTGGGAACAGGTTGACGGGCGTATCAAGCATGGACGGGGTGATCATAGCCGAAACCGTATGGCTAGGGTCATATTAGTAATGTCGGTGCAAGGTCAAGCGACTGGACTTACTGTGTTGCTGGCGAGTGAGGAGGGGTCGGCGGCTCCTCCTTAACGGGCTCGGCTGTAATAGTGACATGTGAGACCATGCCCGCGATGTCGTTCTCCATCGTCCGCGGCAAGATGGTAATCTCGGTGCTCTTAGTAATGAACGACGTCGGGCTGAGCGTCTGGACGTAGTGCTCCCGCTTTGCTGCCGTCGACTCAGCTACGGATGTGTTGCAGGGAGACGTTGGCCCAGCGAGTGAAGTGTCGGTCCACTTGGAGAATACAGAGTCTATGAAACCTAGACATCAGTGAGCTGTGGCAAGATCGTGGGGCTGGGAGCCTATACCTCTGTTAGACGAAATGGGCGAGCTTTGGGACGATTCAGCAAAGTGTTCCGGCGGGAGAGTGTGATCTACGGCCGGGACAGGACTGCATTGGAGCTCTGTAGGCAATGGCGGTGGCTCCGAGACATTCGACAAGAGCGAGCCTCTGTAGGCACTGTCGATACTCGGGGCTTTCAGTGCGGTTGTCATTGATGCTTTGGCGCTTGATGGTGTCAGTGTCCGCTTAAGACCCTTGGATCCGAAAAAGCTGAAGGGTTTGTTTTCGGACGACGACGAGCTCCGAGTGGACATCGAGCTTCTAGCTGTGCGGGTTTTGTCCTTATTCTCTCGCTCGACGGCCTTCCGATCGCGATGCTCCTTCCTGGACTCCCTGTCGGGATCCGTCCACACGACTTCCCACATGGCGGACCGTTTTTCGTTGGTGCCGAGAAGACGAAGATTCGTGATTAGAGACAGCCGGTGTCAAAAAGACGTGGCAAGGTAGGGTTGTAGTATATACACGGGCATATGCCTTTCCCATAGGCCGAGTTATCAGACCGCAAGATTGTCCCGGCCGATAGATTGCATGCCCGAGAGTCGAAGGACAGTTTGGTTGGAGAGTTCTTAAGCCTTAAGAGGAACCGGGGTCGTGGTATGTCTGATACTTTGCGTCTTCGAGACCGGTGAGAATACAATCAGTATACAGTTGTCGTCAGGATAGCAAGCCGAAGGTGTTGAGGGTAGAGCAGCCGTGTTGACCGGGAGCGAGAGACGATAGAGGAAAGAGACGAGGGAGGGCAGTGAACAGTGAACGAAGCAATACAACAAGTTGTGCTTGCGAGGGCGTCGTCTAGAGGGTGAAGGAGAGAGTCGCAAAAATGATGAGAAGGGTTGAGAGAGGCAGGCACGATGACCTAGGAGGAAGGAACTGCGCTTGTGGGGAAACGCCGCTAGTGTACCAGAACAAACACCCCAACCAGCGTCGACTGAGGGTGGGTATTTAGGGAGCAGATGAGTACCTAGTATGGTAGGTAGGTGCTTTATTGCGAAGTAACAAAAGACCGACAAGAGGGAAAGGAGAGAGACAGGGACGGAGCCGAGGACAGGGAACGCAGATGGCAGTTGACAGTTGACTGTTGACGTGTATGAGCGTCGATGCTTTTTTGTCGTTACTCGACGTGCTTGTACAGCAAGTCGACTCGATACGCAGCGCAGGCGCATGTGAGGATAATGCAATGTGACGGATGATAACTCCAGATCGAGGGAGGTTCCGCGCGGCCAACGAGGATATAGCAGCAGAGCAACGAAGCGACGGATACCCGTCCTCCCGGCCGTCGGATCAGCCTTTTAGATTTCGATTTTCTGGGGAGGGGGTTGTCAAGACCCAGTTTTGGAAAAAATCGTAAAGAATGGTTCAGAGAGTGATGCAATGCAGGGCTTGGAAGGCTGCGTCAAGAGTAAAAATAAAAGTAGAATGAGTGCTCAGTCTTAAGGAAGATGTCTTAGTACGATCGATGACTCTCTTCCCCGACGGGAGCCACATTCGACAGTGTGTGATCGTGCGCGTCCGCCTCGTTATGTACCGTGACATGGGCGGACGAATGAGAACTGACCTGGACGTGACGCATCAGCACCAACAGTCGGGCGCCAGTTACCAAGCCGACCTGGTATCCATCCTGATCCAGCTCTTACCACCAACCTGTGCTCCCCAGGATTGCCCATATATCGAGTTGGCACTATCACAGCCGAGCTCTTAGCCCCCTCCCCCAATAGCCCACAACCTGGCCCACCGCCTCTCTCTTGTCTACCCTCTCACCTTGCGTCGCCGATAACCCATGCCTGCACGCTGCAGTCATCTGAGATTTGTGGCGCCCTGCCGGTCATGCCCCCCAGGGGGCTGCTCATTCATATGGCTTAGACTCATTGGCCATTGATCGGTCGCAGTTTTTTCATTGTCTCGATCCGTCTACTTTGCATTGCTTATTCCTCGAAACACTAGACCAGGGCTACCTGGGCGGTCATTCTGCCGCCTGATACCACACAGACATTATAGAGTGAATTGAGGTTGAGCCCAGTAGCTGTGTGCCCGGTCATCCGGTAGCACCCAGCACGGCAGCGGCAGACCTGTGGAAGCAGACATTGACGGAAACACAACGCCGTACCACAGGGACAGAGGAAAATTGAAAGGGCCACTTCTTCAAGGGATTTTCAGAATCGTCAGCGGGTTGCGGCCCTGGCTGTCAAACATGGCAATTCCATTGTTCCGTCTCCCTCAACCACCGGGAATGTCGGTACCCTTGCACATGGTCGTCTACCTATATGACATATGAAACGTATACATAGAACGGGGCTGGGCGACGCGGACGTGCACGTCCCTGCCATGTGTACTCGGCGACGGTGTGGATGGAAGCTACGCTCCTGGCTACAGGCAGGAAGAGCGCACCTCATACCAGTGGACTGTGCATTGTTGACAGGTTCGAGCTGCGTCTGGCTGGGTGCTGTGTATACTTTTGGAAACTGTTGCATTCCATTCCTGTCGACACGAGCTGAGCTAGTCATGCGGTCAAGCATCGACGGGGCACGCTTGCTTATGTAGGCAAATTTCCCCTTCTTACAAATACGTAAACACACACACTCACTCACTCACACACATTCTCTCTCTCTCCCTCACTCGCGCGCGCGGGCGCGGGTAGAGTGCTCTCGCATGATGACAGACACCTGCAAGCTGCCTCTCCACCCCCAGCCGATCTCCTCCTATCGATTCTAAGCGTCGTGGCGTCGCAGGAAGGCTGGTGAAGAAGCCGTCGCGCCAAAATCTCTCTTTGACAGACGCCGTGTATTTGGCTGTCAAGTCAGCAGTCTGGCTCTCTTGTAGGTCCCAGCTGACCGTCTCGCGGAAGGGAGCCGTGGTTTCATCCGGGAGCACCCATGGTGGGCGAAGTGAGCTTGGAGGACGACATGAACCCACACAGTACCCGGTTCGCAACAAGTAACGAGATCCGCAACCCGGTTGACCGCTTGTTGGACGGCGTAGGACTGGATCAGCTGTTGGTTCTGATAATGTTGGTATGTAGCAGGGAGCGTGAACGGGGCTAGCCGGGAAGGCGAGGTGGTAACATTACGGTCCAATATGGGCTGTTGGCGATCTTGTGTTGGAAGTGCGAGATGGAGTGTAAAGGCAGGGTGGAAAAGGCGCCGGGATCTGGTCGACCGTCGACGCGGCGGGCAACCTTGGATTGGTATTGGTACAGGCGCGGGTGGAACTGCAGGGAGACGGCAATCCGGGGCATGGCCCGCCCCTGAGATCCAGCGGGGCTAGGCTACGATGGGAAGTTTGCCCAGCCATGACTGGTTGAGTTTCAGTATCCCGCAGGGTCTTAACAGACCCGTGTCAGGGGACTCTCGGGGGGGTAAGCTGGCGGCCGTAAGTGTTGCTGGGTACAAAACCTAGGCCAGCGATGCATCGCTTGGCTAAGCTCAAACAGGTCGCTGAGCGATCAATGCCACCCTCCACCAGTGCCTTCATCCCTGGACGAACGCTTTTTGCGGCTGATCTAGCCTCTTTTAACGAGTTTGCTTCACGACGAAAAGAAGCAAACATGCTGCCGTTTTCTTTTTTCTCAAAAAACCCACCCCGACGAGGTCTACTAGTGTACCGGTATGTACAAAGGCCCCCCCACCTCGATTATAGCCAGAGCGGTGCAGTCGGGGTTCCTGAATTCAGCCTACCCACCTAGGTAGGTAGTCGAGTATTGAGGCATCATGCTTCTGGCCTTATCCGCCAAGGGCGCTCGCTGTCTCCTCGCCGGCGACTTGCCGAAACCTGCTACTATCTTCGAAATTGCCCACGGGCTCGGCCACAAACACGCTCGAGCGTCGACCAACTGCCCCTCCCGCCCCCGCAGATGAAGAACTCGTGTTATAAACAGCTTCGTCTTCTCTTATCAGTCCACGGAACCATTTACGCCCTGCACCAGGTATTGTGGTTGGGACGGTCTGCAAGAGGATCGTTGACGACGTTCAAAGTCCCAGTAGCGCTAGGGCGACGAGAGCAAGCAAGGGAAGAGCGGCATTTTGTTGCAGTGCATGATGCACAGGCAAGGTACGGCACACCCGTGTCTTGGGTCTTTTCAGAGGCGACCAGTCAAGAGGCCGTCAGGTCAGACCGATGACGGCCGTCGGACAGGTAGTATGTATCAGCCGTAATGGCAAACATCCAGACGATATGGAAAGGAGGGGGGACGTGAGAGCAGAACGTTGCCACAAGACCAATCTCGGTAGACGACGAATTTCCCGCATATGATGCAAAGCACCGCAGGGCATCCTTGGCGAAGCTTCGAGACACGTCTCGCTTGCCAAGTGCAACGCTGGAGCGGGGACATGCAGGCTCGAGATTGGTCTACGGTTGCGATTCTTGTTCCCGTCTTGGAAGTCCAACAGTACTGACGGCGATGATAAAATGCCAACTTCGTAAGGGAGAATCTACGAGGCCGTTGACCGGTGGCTTGAGCGAACTGGGGTCTTGATAGTGCGGCATGTGGGCCCAAAGCAATAAGGCCTTCGGTATCGGAAGCCCTCGAAAAGTCAGATGGCCGCCTCCCGATATCATAACTATTGCGACGACATTCGATGTCCAAGAGCAGTAGGTTTACGGGCGGAAAACCACCAGAAAATGGCGCTGCTGTCGGCTGTCCGAGCGGTATACCGCCAGGACTAAGGCACGTCTAACCTGACAGCTGGGCTGAAGGTCCATGGGGCGTTGCGCACAGATGAAGTTCGTCCCTTTTTGGACTCGAGCTAACAAACTAGATGACATCGTCTCTTTTTCCAAAGTCTGTCAACTCGTACGAGACCGGTCATCCGAGCAGTCGTGGCTAAGGAGGTAAGTAGATGGCTAGGACGAGGTCGTTGACAGAGTAGCCGTCATCGAGGCCGTTCCGAGCCAATAGACAGACATGATGTTCATCTTTAGGAAATCTCTTCATCGAACTAGGAAAAGGGGGAGGGAAGTGCTCTCATATCTGAGCTGGATGGCGTTGGCAAGTGCACTTGATTACCTAGGCACCTGATTTAGTCGACGGCAGCCACCAACCATCCAAGCATCCCATCAGACTAGGTAGTAGTATGGCTAGTTATCGGCAGCTAACACCAGGATGCAGAGGGAACAGTTTTGCCTTCGGCCTTAAGGCAATGACGGCCTGGACCTTGTTTTCCCACCTGGGGGGGGGGGGGACTGGCGGCCTGGCCTATGATGTGGACTTCCCGTCACGCCCCCACCTCCACGAGGCATTGGCGCTGCATGGAAAAGAAAGAATAGCACACCCTCTTTTATTGGCGTCCCTCAGGTGGCAGCAGAGCTAAGGCATGATGGACTCGGTGCGGTCAAGTCGTAATGGCATGGTACGGTACCTTGCTTCAAGTGAAAGACAAATGTGGTCCAGGCAGATACTAAGGTAGATAGTAGAGAGGCAGTATGTAGAATGCATTGTGGTAAAGTAGGTAGACTGAGGTAGATAACGGACAAGGGAGGAGCTGGCAAGGATATAATTGTTTCCTGCCACTGTCGTTCCTTCCAGATCTAGGTTCTTCTCTTCTTCAGGCATTCCATCAACGCTCTCTCGCTTTCTTCTCCAACGGTGCGACTGCCTTCGCTTTCTTCTCCTTCCCACTTAGACACTTTTTTCTTCTTCCCCCTTTGCCCCTCTGTCTTTCCCGGGACTTGCTTACCTAGAGGCCAACACCTAATCAGGTACGTAGGCAGTCCCGCCAGAAGAAAAAAACACATCTGTACTCCCATTGGGTACCTTGCGTCCGTCCTGTTCCTTCCAACTTATTGTCCCCTACCAACCGGCTTTCTCGGTTGCCTTCCCTCCTCTTCCCTCCTCCCTCGCTGCTTTCGCCAACCACCTTTCATTGCACCTCACACAAGAGTCTAAGACATCTCAACCTTCTTCCTTGTGTGTGCTGAGTCTTGTGCCACCACCAACTCCTCACCCACCATCAATTCGAGTCGCCTAGACGGTGGCCCGACTTTCCTTCCTCCACCGCCCACCATGAGCAACATGTCGATTCACTCCAATATGGAGCGCCTGGAGCCTCTCGAATCACCCGTTCAGAGATCGACCATCGGCCGCAAGTTCCGTGTCATGTGGAAAGCCGTCGATCGTTTCGACAAGACGATCTCGTCGTCTACTTTCGGTCGTATCTTCAGACTCGAGGGAAGCGGTCATGTAAGTATCATCTGGCCTTGAACCTTGCTCAGCCTTGCTGATACCGTCCAGTCCAAAGAGATACCCGATTCATCCTTCTTGCGGGAGATTCGCGCTGGCGTCACAACCTTTGCGACCATGGCCTACATCATCGCCGTGAATGTGAGTACCTATACGCCTTCAACCACGCGAGACGCATACTGATCGGAAAGGCAATCATTCTCTCGCAGACGGGCGGCACTTGCGAATGTGACTTGGAGAACCGAGCCGAATGCGATTCCATTCTCGCCTACAAGGCGTGCAAAGAGAGTGAGTGGGCTGAAATCTCGCCCTGAAACGCGCTGACATGGCAGGTGTCCGACTCGATTTGATTACCGCAACCGCAGCCATTGCCGGGCTCTCCAGCTTCGTCTTCGGGTTCTTCACCAACCTGCCAGTGGCGCTCGCGTAAGCCCTTCGTACTACGAAATCTGATCAAATAGGGCGCTGACAATGGAAAATGTAGTCCGGGCATGGGCCTCAACGCCTACTTTGCCTTCCAGGTGGTCGGCCCCAACGGTTCGGGTGCTATTCCGTACCGGGTAGCCCTCACGGCAGTCTTTGTCGAGGGTCTCATTTTCATCTTTCTCGCTCTCACCGGAATGCGGCAGTGGCTCGTCAAGCTCATACCCGCGACCATCAAGACAGCAACCGGAGTCGGTATTGGTTTCTTCCTGACAGAGATTGGGCTTTCTTACTCGGCGGGGATCGGTGCCATCACCGGAGGCTGGAAGTCTACCCCGCTCGCCATCGCTGGCTGTCCTATCGAGATGATCGACCCTGAGACACAAATGTGCGCTGGTGGCATCATGTCAAGCACAAAGATGTGGACTGCTATTTTCGCTGGCGGTGTTGTCACGGCCTACTTGATGTCGTTTCGAGTCAAATATGCACTCATCATGGGTATTGCCCTGGTGTCGATCTTGTCATGGCCGTAAGTACGCCGAAGCGCCCTACCAGATCCTGCTGACCTCTCAGACGTAATACGTCCATTACGTACTTTCCCTACAACGAAGAGGGCGACAACCGTTACAACTTCTTCAAGAAAGTCGTTACCTTCCATCCAATCGAGCGCACTCTCAACGTCCTGGACTGGGACGTGTCCAAGAACGGATCGCAATTCGCCCTCGCTCTCTTCACCTTTCTCTATGTCGACATCATTGATGCCACGGCCACTCTGTACTCGATGGTCCGCTTCTGCGGTGTTGTTGACCCCAAAGACGGCGATTTTCCTCGTTCTACAATTGCTTATTGCTGCGACGCGGCATGCATTTCTATCGGCTCACTGCTGGGATGCTCTCCTGTGACAGCCTTCATCGAGAGCGGTGCCGGTATCGCGGAGGGCGGTCGCACTGGATTGACGTCGATGACCACCGGCCTTTGCTTCCTCGTCTCCATCTTCTTCTCCCCTATCTTTGCATCAATCCCGCCCTGGGCAACCGGCTGCACGCTAGTTTTGGTACGTCTCCACGGTCCCGTTGATTGAGCCTTGTGTTAACTCCTACAGGTCGGCTGCATGATGATCCGCCAGATCACCCAGATCAACTGGCGATACATTGGCGATGTTCTTCCTTCGTTCGTTGTTATGACCTTCATCCCGTTCTCCTACAGTGTTGCCTACGGCCTCATTGCGTGCGTTTCCCCCGTCGCGTCATCTGGACTGCAGCTAACGAACCGCAGAGGCGTCTTCGTGTACACCGTTCTCAACGGTCTTATTGCCCTGACTGTCTGGCTTTCCGGAGGTAGGCTCGAGCCTCGCGAATATGACGCTAAGGAGTACTGGTCCTGGAGAGGCTCTGGCAAGAAGCCTTGGTTCGTTCGTGCCGTTCGTACCAGCTGTTTCAGTAATGGCGACCATGACAGCAAGCGGCAGTTCAACATGCAGGACGACCACGAGAGCTCTTACGCTCCGGGCTCACGTATGGGTTCATCGGACCACAAGGAGGACGGTGTTCACATGGTGACGATTCCACAGCGTGCGGTCACGCCGCGCTCCGTGCATTGAATGTACTCAACCGGAAGTAAGATTCTTCATTGGTATGTCCGGGAGGATGATTTTGTTGCGAGGAATCTTCGTGCCAGAGATACTGGCGATATATCCGTAACTTGAGTCAGCTTTCAATGTTGTAGATAGCAATGGAACGAACGATGTTGGGAATCGCGTTGATGTCCACTTAAAAGTGATGGTCGGTGCTGCGAGCCCGGCGGATATTTGACCCTAGTCCCGCCCCACAGTGCACGTACCGTATTGTTCGGCCACAGACAGCTCCGACCTTGCGTCAACAGCCAGACGCTTCGCTCGAAGCAGCATCAAAGCTTCAACCTTTCAGCTTCCTTTCCCAGCTGCCTTTCCCAGTTTACCATTTCTTCACCGACGGTGAAATAAACTTGATTGCGAATCGAGCCTGTAGGGGAGCCGCAGCCGCACCTTGCAGGGACCCGGTGTTACCTACTACAACTAGTCAATTTCACAAATCACCTCCCACGCCAGCACGATGAGTGGTGGATGGAATACCAGTACGTAAGCCCCAAACACCCCGTCACTCTCCTCCCTCTGCTAATCCTCGCAGTCGAGTCCGATGCAGTGAGCGACCTTCCCGAACACGCGATCTCAAAGCTAATCGTCTAGGGCGTCTTCACCTATCTGCTCGAGAATCTCGGTGTCAAGGGCGTCCAGTTTGAGGAGCTTCTGACACTTTCCCCCGACGAGCTCGCCCCATTGCAACCCATATACGGCATCATCTTCCTCTTCCGCTATCCCTCCGAGGGTCTCCCCGCGCGACCGCAGGAGTCCTACGACCGCGACGCCGCTGAAAGCCTCTTCTTCGCCCAACAGACGATTCAGAATGCATGTGGCACACAAGCGCTTCTCAGCGTTGTCCTCAACAAGCCAGACGAGGTCGACATTGGCGAGAAGCTCTCGGAGTTCCGTGATTTTACTATGGTCCTGCCACCTGAATTTCGCGGCGAGGCGCTCAGCAATTCGGATCTGATCCGCGAAGTGCACAACAGTTTTGCCAAGAGCAGCCCCTTCGTTGACGAGACGCAGAAGACGGGCGAAGCCGAGGACGCCTTCCACTTCATCGCCTACACACTCATCAACGGCAAGCTCTACGAGCTGGACGGTCTGCAACCCGCCCCCATTTCGCACGGCGCCTGCACGACCGACGAGTTTCCGAGCCAGGTGACGCAGGTGCTGCAGGACCGCATGCTCACGTACGCCAGCTCCGAAATCCGATTCAATGTGCTGGCCATGGTGCGCGACCCGCGGATCGCCGCAAAAGAGATTGGTGACGCCGAGACACTCGAGCGCGAAAATGAGAAGCGACGCAATTGGCGGTTTGAGAACGCTTTGCGCCGACACAACTTCGTCGGCTTCGCTGGCGAGGTGCTCAAGGGCGTTGTGGCCCAAAAGGTCTCGAGCGGAGATGCGGCGTACGAGGCGTGGGTCAAGGAAGGCCTCGGGCGGAGAAAGAGAGACGAGGACGCGGTGAGGTTGAGGCGGAAGATGGCGGGTGGCGGTGGTGACGATGACGAGGATATGATCGGCTAAATGTGTCAGTAATACCATCGATAGGCGGGTGTTGGGGTCCTTGACTTATACATAACAAGACTTGTGTGTGCTCCGAAGGCCTACCGTCACAGATGCCTCGATGCCGTGACGGGACTTGGGGAAAGGGGTGGGGGTCACTCATTCAGTTGGTCGGCAGTAATCTCCCCTACTCTCGACCTCTAGCTCATTGTATTATTCCACTCGTGGCAACTGTTAACTGCGACATGATGTCGGCATGCCCCCGTCCACAGGAATATACCTAGATGTGCCTCTCCCAATCGACCTTGACATGATCCTTAAGCTACGTTGTCCCGGTCATCACAATAGTCCCAAACGCACTCTCTGCATGGTTTGTCATAATCATTAGCTGACAGCGCAAGGGTGGAACATCTTTGGCGTTTGTGGCGGCCGAGCAGACGAGACTCCAGTTCATGGTGATTGATAGCTTGATGGAGGATCCTCGGACGAGTGCAAGGGCCAAGGAGCTTCATAGTTGATGCTAATAGTCAATAAAGACCGGATATTTACACGCCATTCTTTGCATAAGAACGTACACTATACAAACACATCTGCACGCCCGCCCACAAACGACTTCGGTATCATATTAAAGAAAATCGCCAAGTAAATATACCGGTTTACCATTCCAAGCGCCTGGGCCTCGGCCATGTTTATACGCCCCTCGCGGACAGATCCCAGCCTCTTACCTGCCCCATCCAAACTCCATACAGACACACACACACACACACATATATATATATATATGTAAACGCTATGCCACCGGAAAGCCAGACGCCTGAGCCGAGTCTAGTAATGCACTAAATGAGCTAACGCTCATCAGGGGCCATAAGAACTTGAGAAAAGAGGGAAGAGAAAGCGTACAAAGAAGACGCTATGGGGAAGTAGGAAATAAAAAAAACCCTCCAACTAAACGCCTTCACTCCCGCAGCTCGACGCCCACCTCTTGGTGAACGAGCCTCAATACCCAAGAGGCCTCCGAGACGCTGGCGCACTGGAAGCACCACTTTTTTACCGAGCCCGAAGCACCACCTGTCTTGGGCGCCACACCGATCTCGCCTCGTTCGTCGCGGATCTCTTCCCAGATACCGCAAACAATACCTCTGCTGCCCATGGGCGTGAAGCAGCCGCTGCCCAAAACGGCGTCGAGCACGATGCGAGCCTTGTCTGATTTCTTGGGCACGGTGGTGACGGTGACGCGCTTCTCAAGGCCGTGGTTTGCGCGTAACTCCTGGCGCCAGCCCGGCGGTGGGCGGCGGATCTGCAGCAGGCAGTTGCCGTAATCCTCCCACTTAGTTGAGGTGACGAGCAAATGCAGCCGGATCTTGATGTTGTCGGACGATAGAGGGGTGCGGATGGAGTTGGAATAGACGCTGATCGACGGGGAGCGGGGGTAGCCGTCGGACGAGGAGCCGGACGTGTAGAGGCTATTGTGGTTTGAAAAACGGCCTTGTTTGTCGATGGACGACCGCGCGATGTTGAAGGTACCGGCGCCCGTGAGTCTCTTGAGAAAGCTTGTTGCGGATGGGCTTGACGATGGCGTGCTGCCGTCATGAGACTGAGAGGGGGCGCGGGTCGACGCGCGGTAGCTGTTCTTGCGGCCAAACCAGCTACGCCGACGGCTGCTATTGTCTTCATTCTCTTCAGCGGGCCTTTCACCGAATGACTTGTAACGCGCCTCGTTCTCGAGCTGGATGAACTTCTGGTTGTTGAGGCGTGCGTGATGGACAGCCATGTAGAGATTGAAACACTCCGTGCTCGACGGACAGCGGAAGCGGAAGTTGCCACCACCAATCTCCTTGTTCTTGCAGTTTTCCCTGACAGCGGAGCGGATCTCCAGGTCGACAACGGTGGACTGACGGAGAAGAACGAGGGGCGTTAGCTCGAGGGAGACCAGGGGAACATCGGGTTGCCCTCCAGGGCTCATGACAAGGGAGTACGCCTCAATAACTCCAGCAGTAACCTGAATAGAGCAGGGCTCATAGGATATGTCCTTCCATTGGCCCTTCTTCTCATTCCAGTACGAAATGGAAGCGATATACTTAGTGTAGTCTTCCGAGGCACTCATCTTGCGGCCACGTAGGCCGGCTTGTGACGCCGAGTTGGACGGCGTCAAGCTGCATACGGATTCGGAGACCATCGACTCTTGAACGAAGGGTTGTGAGATCATCGACTCTTGCCTGAAGGAATCGACAGAAGCCTCTGGCTCAGGCTTCCGCGCCGGGACCCAATCGCGTTTGCGTTCACGGTTACGTTCATGGTCATGGTCATGCCTTTTCTCATGATCGCCTTCCCGCTCCGGTCGAGAGTCAGGCTCCCTAATGCTGAAGCCTACCTCGGTTTCGGGGATGTCTTCGTCGAACTCATCTTCAGACGATGTGTATTCGGATTCCGTCTCCGACTCACTTTCTGATATCTCGGTGACGGAACGGGATGTATCAGAGGACTCTTCCGACGGCAGGTACTCGTGCTTCAAGGGAGACGATCCTCGTCGCTTCACGCGAGGACTTTGAAGATCGACAGGAGGCTGCAGCTTGGGGGATTTGGGGCCAAGCGAACGGTGAATTGGGGGGGGCGGGGCACCGTCCTCGCGAAAGGGGGTTGTGTTGGGTGCGACCCTGTGTCTGCCTTCGCCTTCATGGTACAATTCCTGGGTTGGCGTCCTTTCTGGCGAGGGACTACGGTCGATAGGAGTGGTTGGCATGCTCGAGCCACGGTTATAGTAGTGACTAGGAGCCGGCCGCGTTGGGGTCATTGGCTCTGGGGATGACATGTCCCTCGAAGAGGAGCCACGCAGCTTGCCCCCAACAGGTATGTCTGTTCTATACTGTGGCGACTCCGGGAGATTCTCCCCCGTAACAATGGGGAGACGCTCCTTTGGGGGTACCGGAGTAATGCCGACGATGTCAAGCCAGTCGTCCACTTGATCATCGTTGTCCGTAACCAGGGCCAGCAGCTCGTACCATTGCCGGCCGTTATGGGTGCCTTGTACCATCAAGACAAGTTCGTATCTTGCATCGCCACGGCGGGCTGAGATGACATTCATGGGCATGGGGGGGAACAGAAGCCATGTCCGGCGACCGCTACCGGTCTCTCGAATGAGTAGATCACCTTTATCGTTGCTCGCGCCGGGAAGATCGCGGTGGACGAGCTCGACCTGGCACTCGAGTCGTTGCCCGTTGGAGTGGGCCAAGCTCAGTGAGAAGAGGTCCTTGGCGCTGACCTGTCGCTTGGGGTCGATCTTGACGGATTCCATTGGCGCGAGGGTTCGGAGATCCCGAATTCTAGTCGTATCCGTGTTGATGGCGTCCTCGTCTGCCAACCGGGCGGACTCTTCTCTGTGTCGACGGCGGGCCTTCTCCTGCAGTGCATCGTAGTCACCGACCAATGCAAGAGTATCGTAAGAGCCAATGGCGGCGTGGAGACCCTATAGGATCGTCAGCTCTGTTTTTCGAAAAGCTGCAGGGGCCTTACCTTGGTAAACTTCGCAAGGGTCCTGATGCGAAGCACCGGCCGCTTCAACAAGTGCGCAACGTCGACGCGTTCTCCGTCTTCGTTAATAACGTCGCCTTCGGCGTTGCGCGGGAGGGCGTTGATGAGCGAGTCCTCGTCATCGAGGCGGTCGGCTGCAGGGGCCAGGTTGACGATGAGATCCTGGAAGCCGAGGCGCCATGCGTCCATGTAGGTGTCGTAAATGGGGGACGCGATGTGCAGCCAGGAGATTAGCCGGTCGATGTCCGTGTGAGATGCCTTCTTGTGAGCGGTCTTCAGTTTCTCCAGAGCAACTCCCATGTTGACGACAGATTTCGACATGCTGTTCACTTTGCGGCCGGGAGACTCAGGGCCAAAAAGGTCGACGGCGCTCGCAGAGCCCTCTTGGAGGACGGTAGACAGAAGCACGGGGATGACACCATCGACTAGCGTCTTGAGCTCACGCTGGTATAAGTTCTCGTCGTCTGCGAACTCCTTCAAGAGATCCTTGGTCGTGATCGTGTCCGGCCGGGCGATGGCTCTCCTGATGCTGGCCGCCTTTCTCACACTCGGTCGGTGTTTGACACTTCTTAGGCTGCCCGGGACCTGGCTGTCATCGGGCAAAGACAAGACTGACACTAAATCGGAGTGCTTTGTTAGCCTTCTCTTAAGGCCTGGTTTGTTGCTCCGCCGCGAAACGTTGCTCCTCGTAAGACCTGTGGTTTGCGTGATTGTGGTGTCGGATAGTTGTGAAGTCATGTCCGAGTAGGTGCTTTGAGTGTCGGCAGACCCCAAGATGGTGGAAAGCTCATGCACGCCGTTCGTGGGCGGTTTGCGACGAGTTGCCATGTCGTCACGAACGGAAGACTCGTCAGAGTAGGTCCAGTCATCTGTGAAGGTTCGGTCTGAGTAGGTCCGGCTGGAGCCAGAGGAGCGGCGGCGCATGGTGCGTCCGGAATCTTCGTCTTCCTCGTAGCTGTCGTATTCTTGCTCCAGTCGTCGCTCTTCTTCGCTGATGTACTTGGAAGGAGGAGTCTGGTGGCCGCTGGACTCTCCTCTGAATGCTTCTTTCAAGATTTCGCGAAACGGCTTCTTGAGCGACTTCATGGGCGAGGGCGAGCCTCGTGTCGCTGCTCTTCTGCGCAGACCAGCAGGGCCAGAGCCAGGGCCAGAGCCAGGGCCAGAGCCAGGGCCAGAGCCAGGGCCAGCAGATGTTGGCGTTTTGGGCTTTTCTTTGGTCTTCTCTTCTACGTGCTTTGGCACTACATTCTCGTCGTTCCCGGTGGACGCACTCAGATCTGTTTCGGTAAATGTGGATTCTGTCCAGTCTGTCGATTGTGTGGTCTGAGTCACATCGGTTGTTTGTGTGGAGCTTGTAAGTCCTGTGGACTGGGACAGCTCAGTCTGGGTCGGAGGGGAAGTCTTCCTCTGGCGTCGCCCAGCGGATGATGGTCTCCGGGTATCCTGAGATTTCGCCTTGTCGAGAGGCTTGCTTTCAGTCGCCTTTGCTTTGGGCGCCGGCTCCTCCTTTTTGGCCGGCTCGTCCACAAACGGGTCGACCGTCCCGCTGAGCCACTTCTCGATGCTCGGAGGTTTATTGGCGACAGGTTGCTTTGGGGGTTCGACAGCATCGTGCAAGATCTTCTTGCCTTCGGTCACCACCTTTTTGAGCACATCGGCAGCCTTGAAGCTGGGGCTGCGCTGGGCCTTCTTTCTCGTTTTGCTCCGGTCAAGAGAAAGATCCAGCTCGCTGAAGGCGGAAAGCCCAACCGGAATATCTGCCAATGGCTTCGCACCCGGTGCACTTGTGAGCGAGCTGGGCGTAGGACCCGAGTCCTCCAGTCCTGTCCTTATGGCCGACTCTGAGGTGCTAACCCAAGACTTGCCGTCTGTCGTTGTGGTTGTTGCTGTTGTCTCCGTGCGGGGCGGTGGGTTCTTCTTACGACTAGCTTTTCGTGAGTTTGACGGCTTTCGCGTGGGTGTCGCGGGAACACTCGATGCGGCGGCATCTTCCACAACCTCGATGCGGTCGGAGTCATCCTCTTCCACCACGACAATATGGTCGGATGAATCTTGCCTTGAGCTGGCCCCACGACTACGGTCGCGCGACTTAGGCCCTGCGCTTTGCGGTCTCGGGGTTTTGATTGGCTTTACGCGGATGCCGTCGTCGTCGAGCTTCTTCGAGCGTATTGGGGCAACTCTAATGCCATCGTCATCGAGCCTCTTCTTTGGCAAGGTTGCCTGCCTCTCCTGGAGTTCTTTGAGCCTTGCCTGTATCCTGCTGCCATCAAGCGAGTCTGTGGATTTCGACGCTCGATGTCCAATTGGTGGCGGATCCGGCAACTCGACCTTGGATACCCAGTCCTGGATCTTCTTGGCAATGGGCGCCTGGACGGGCGTCTTTTGTACAAAGCCTTTTGGCAACGGGCTCGGGCCTGGACTCGCTGTGTCTTTGATTCTCGGGGGTCTTGAGCGTAGCGGGCTCTTCCTCCTCTTCTGGGCCATCCAATGGTCATCGCTAACAACCCTCTTTTTGGGCGCTTGCTTAGCCTGACCGTCGGGGAGCTCTTCAATGGCTTCGTCGTGTTCGTCGGCCACAGCGGCGTCGTTGTGTACCTCGATCTTCGGGGCTGACCTTCTCTTCTGCCGCAGCTTGATCATGACGCGGTCCTCCTCGGTGACGCTCTCGGTCTCACCCGGGAACGCAAGTTCTGTAGGCTCGCTCGGGGTAGCTAGGGGATCACCGACGAGCATGACGGCGGCGTTGGCCTTTTGCCATTTCTGAACGCGATCTTTGACACCGCCAGGCTGTTGTACTCTAGCCACGGCGGCCTGTCTCATCTCGGCCCTCATCTCGGCCTTGACTGCATCGAGACTCATTCTCCGTTTCCGTTCGGCGGCGATGCGCTGCGGAGAGGGGCGTCCCCTCAGGAAGTCGGCGAGCAGTGTTGGGGGTTCGGGTGGTTTTTTCAAGGTTGCTGCTCGAGGACGGGCAGGCGCGCTCTTGAGGGTCGTCGCCGCCGCATCTGCAGCAGAAGCGGCCGCCTTTTTGGGTGTTGTCGGATCATTGTTTCCATTGGCGACAGGCGTCGAGGGATCGGTTGTTGCTGCCGCTGCAGTATCAGGCGATTCCTTCTCGTCGGGAGATTTGGAAGGCATAATCTGCAACCCATTGTCAGTCACAATGCATGTCTTCGGGCAAGCGACGGACCGCAGGGGTCTTGTCGTACGCGTGCGTCCTCCTCTTCTTTCTCTGCCCGGGTAAAGATGCGGCGGAAAGGACTGACTCAGCTGCGCTGCATGCTGCCGTACACAAGGCTGGACGGTCTGCCGCGGTTCTAGCGGCGCATTCAAGCAAAGTCGAGAGGCAAGTCGCAGGTGGTTACATGAGGAGGGGACGGGGGCAACCGGGACCGCAAAGGAGCGTGGGCTTGTTTGGATGGAGGGGAAGCGAGGCTGTCGGTGAGATGCGGGTCAGATCAACAGACCGGCTTTGCAGGCCGCAGAAAGTCGGAGCGGGTTCCTTGGAGATTGGCGACTCGCAATAAGGAAGGACAAGATGCATGGCACGAGCACGAGCACGAGCTTCAGCTTCAGCTCCAGCAGGGAGCACAGCACGGAGAGCAGCTCGAAGTGCGGTCCCACTGTGTAGAGGCAGAAGTAGAACCAGAGGAGAGGAGCGGTTCGAAAGGCCTAGGTAGGTATTGCAGGTAGATGGTACCTAGGTAGATGTTGCGTTGTCTCGCCGTATCAAGTTGCCCGCCCTTGGGCACCGTTGAGCTGGCACTGCCGCAGTAAACAGTGTGATGTTGATGCCGGGAGCTTTTCAGACGTAAACAAACCAAACCTGGTAGGGCCGTCAACCCTGCCACCCTGGGACGATTGATTTGATTGCCCGTACCCAGGTACCTGTGGCTGTCTAGCATCAGCCAGTATCCCGGCTCCTAGCCTATCAGGGAGTGGGGGGGGGGGGGCTAGCAGGGCAAAGACAGACATATTTCGTCTTTAGCGCAATTCACCCTGTAATCGTACGCTTGACCTCTTTGGTGTGGCCCTGTACGAATGGGTAGCTAATAACCTCTAGCGCTGCCAAAACCTTGAGAACAACCTGGGAAAAGGAGCAGAGGAGGGAAGAAGAAGAAAAAAAAGAGCAGGAAAGGGTTTTGGGACGTGGGTACCCAATGAGATCAGTACAAGGATTCTCTCGCCGTCTTCCCTGCTTGGCCCTGTCCCTTTCCCCAGCAGGAGCCACGCAGCCTAAGAAGTGCATCGGGATCTGTCAGCTCTGCTCCCGAAATTTTGGGAGTCCAACAGACCATCATTTCCCGTCATAGCTGTGCACCAGGTACGGACAGATACAAGTACGGATCCCTACCTAGGTAGTGTATCCGTAATCCCCAGCCAACCTTATCGTGTACTCTTGTTTTCCTCGCCTAGCCTCGCTTCTGCCGGCGGTTCGGATCTCGGACGGGCCTCGATGAGACGGCTTGGACGAGCCAGGACCCTCGGTGAGTCTTTGATGAACCCGCCGCCGGAATCCTTCACTCCGGCCTGGAAATTCATCCCGCAGCGTGGCTTCGGCTGTCTCTCTCTCTCTCTCTTTCTCGCGGAGGTTTATCGCAACCACGACCAACCCTGGTTCTTTTTTTCTTCTTATCATACATCACACCCCGCCCAGCATCCCAAGTCATCTTTTTCTCCTTGAATTCGTCCGTCATGCCAAGCAGTACAATGCCTAAACCTCCTCCAGCATGTTGAAGGTTAGCGTAGTACCTACGGGGCATGCCAACCAATCAGGGCCCGCAAGTACTACACTAACCTTCAACATGCTGGAGGAGGTGGTAGTTCCACCCCCTTCTTCCCAGGGCTGCTTAAACCACCAAGCTAAGGCTGCACCGCGTGGGCTGCGATCGAAATCTCTCATTACCGACACATCGCAGACTCTCAACCCCGCACCCTTCTCTACTACCTACACGATGTTCCTCCTGTATCGTCCCATCTGTCACTCTTCGCTCATCAACCGCACAGTAGCACGCCACTCGATGGGGCAGAGAATTGTAATATGAATTAGAAAGCTAACGCGCGCGATGGCGGCTGCTCAATCATGCACCTGAACCCCCTCTCTGTGTGTACGTCCTCAAAAAACAACAATGCCACCCGAACTAGTGAACCATCCAAAACGTTGGGTATTGTGCAACTCTCACCCCATGCCATACGACCATCACCAAGTCCCTCGCCAAAATGCCCTACCGTATGAGGGGGGCCGGAAGAAAAGAAGAAAAGAAGAAAAGAAGAAAAGAAAGAATCGACAGTATCGTCTCCCCTGTAAAACAGAATAACACCCCTCCCCAAACGCCGTGTAATGCCATGCTGTATCATTGTTGCTCACTCCATCGCGGGCAACAGAAACCGGACCTTCTTCCTTGGCTTTGCAGCCTCTATATCTTTGTCGTCGCTCGCGCCGCCGATGCTGCTGCCCATCTCGCTCACCAGTTCCTGCTCTGTCTCCTCCTCAATGGACCAGACGTCCGGGCTGGGCTCGCGCCAAACACGCTGTGACCGCTGGTGGCGAAAAGAGACGCTCCGCTGGCGGCCTCGTCCGCCTGGTCGCACAGGCGCCCAGTCCCGACTAGGCGGAAATAATGGGGGCGAAAGGAGCACGTCTGAAGGCTTAGGCCGTGACTTAAACTTGGCGCCGTCACCCGCGAAGTCGCGCAGGCTGAAAGGCACCATGAAGTCCTGTGGTGCAAAGCGAATGTAGTCTTCGCTATCGTCGTCGTCGTCGTCGTCCGTATCGGGTGTGGCAATGTCGGAAAGGTCAGGTACCGGAGGTGACCTGCGGCCCCTGGTCTTGTTCAGGCTATCTAGGGTCGACGGGCTCACGCTGCGTACAATGTCGCGCGGGCTGTTGTCCTCGATCCCAGCGTCAAAGTCCATCATATCGACATTCTCTTCAGCGTCCTTCAAGTCAGGTGCGGGCGTCAAGAAATAAGTGAGTGGGTCATCGTCGATATCGTCTAGCGAAGGATACTCCTTTGGAATCGTTGGGGCGAGGCGCACTAGAGTAGGCGGCCACGAGTCTCGCCTCGAAGGGGACCTTAGTGTCGTGTGAGGCATCTTGCCGTTGTGTAAAATCTTGGCAGTGGCCGTTTTGGGCTGGATATATTGTTGGAAAAGCGTCTGCACAGCAACAGCTGAAGAGACGAGATAAGTCCGCGCCGGCCTGGCCGGCTCAAGAGTAGTACCAAACGAAAGCACAAAGATATAGAGCTTTTGACCTTTAATGCTGGGAAGGTGCGGTGAATCGCGACGGTCCAGGCTGTATGCAAACTTGCAGATGAGGCGATTGACTCGTACTTATGTAGTCGCGTCAGATCCTCAGCAGGCAGATGGTTTCGGGACGGACGCTTTCCGACACTGCCCTCCACCACACACACCGGTAAGGATTTAGGTCGGCTGGTGATTCGACTCAGTCATGTCGACCAGCCCAGGGCTGCTTTGTATGGCTGGAAAAAGGTGGTCATCAGCGTCCGTGACCCGGTGCTAGGTTCTCAACATCGTGGGGCAGCCAGCCAGCCACCCTCAGCCCCCTCATCCCCCCCACGTGGAGGAAGTCGTATGAGAACGTGAGTTTTGGGCCGTCAAGACTGACAGTAAAGGCTGTGCAGATCTCCAAGTAACCCCCATGCTGCCAGAAGAAGAGATGTGTGTCCAAAAGTGGTGGTAAGCTGAGGTCTAGTGTAGGCTGGAGTTCGTATTGGTTGTATCACTATTCCTCACGAACAGTAAGCAAACCCGTCGTTGTGGGTATCGCGTTCCTCCGGGTGGGTGTTTTCCACTGCGCGACTACGGCGGCTTTATGAATAAGCTGAGACAGAGTGGCAACCACCACGCATTTCGGTGGGTGGTCGAGTCAGGCAGATGACTGCTTTTCCCGCCATAGCGCCAACCGAACGTGCCCAGTCCCAAGAGCAAAAAACTACCGTCGCTTGACTGATGAGCACCTTTGAGGCCATGAACTTGAGCGAGTAAGGAATGTTCAAGACAGTCTTTCACTAGACTGGGCGAGGAACAGGTTATGATCAGCCCTCATACACTCACTGGAGCGAGTGGTGTACCTTGCATGACGCCTCGAGGTGGTGCATTTGACTTAGATTTCGCAGACCGGCCTCGTATTATACCAGGGATTGGACAAAAGGCAGTCAAACCCCGATAATTCGTCGGTGAGGTGTGAGAGACTTGTTCATTGCCGAACACTTGCGCGAGTCGATCACCCTTGTCCTGTCGCCTCAGCCTCCGGAATGGGATCGCCACGGTGCATGAACCACTGCGAGGTGGGCACTGCAGTACATTCGGCAAGTACGGTTGCGAAGTCTCCCGTTCTTCTACCTTCGCTGGGGGAAACCCAACTATTGTAAGCCAAGATGAGCAATGCAGTGAGGTCCGTCATCGTTCTCATGTCGTCGACATCCTGGAAGGTTCTGGCCCACTTGCGGGTCTTGTCTTGAACTCCACAGTCAGCTGTTTATCGACTGTGTACAGATTGCGTCATGACTTAGGGTTGACAAGGCCGGACAAGCTGCCATCCCATGAGGTCGCCTGAATCACAATCCTGTTATGGAAGTCGGGCAACGGGCGATGGATAGAACGTGACCAGTATAGGTATGGGTCTATGTGCCGCTATCAGCCTGCTTGCTGGGAGAGACAGGCATTTTGGAGGGCTAGAGGAGTCGGGTGACACAGGGTTTCCATGATTGTCTTCCATGTATGTGGTGAGTAATCGGCCCTCATCACAGTGAGATTGTGGGTTGTCCCAGCTTACCCGCCGTCACACGTTAGAACGCCATTTATGGTTGTATTGTAGGGAGGCCTGGGGTTGCGTCGCGAGATGCACACGTACAGGCCGCGCATTCACTGCGACTACGGAGGTGCCTAAGCGTAAGAAGCGCGTGTTCTAACAGGCACGGGCGTGCGAAATTGGATATATTGATACGAACCACGTAGATGTATTATTGACCGGTAGCGGAATGGGTCGGCAGTGAACACACTGGGATATGTGAATGTCAGCAATTTTGGGCTTCGGCGCCAACATAGACGCGAGTGAAGCTGGGCTCTTGGCGTTAGATATTGGCCGTCGGGGCGTTAATGGCGAACATAATGCATCTAGGTGATGGATTGGTGGTGGTGGTGGTGGTGGTGGCGGTGGTGGTTGTAGTGTGGTTTGCTGCTTAGCTGGAATTCCAGGAAGCGGGGTACCTAAGCAACGACGGGCTCTAGAGGAGCTTGGGCCACCTGCGGTTGCGTCAACCCCACTTTCTACTGTTTCTGGCACGTGACCCACTCCATTGGTCCGAGCAGGAGGATGCCTGCCTGCCTGCTCTGTTTCCATCTCGAGCTTCAGCTCTGTTCCAACGTCAGAGAACTTTCAACGACAATCATTCCATCCCAGAAGAGTCTGCATCTGAACCCACCGCTTCTCAAGTCTGTCTATTCCCACAATTTAATCAATCCGGTTCATCTCCTACTCTGGTGCTTTTTAAACCGTCGGGTCTCGACAACTAACGTGCACGGCCTGGCCCACATTCGAGCTCCTGCAAAGCTTCTCTCATCAGTATCTATTTATCCTACAGTTCGACAATTTGCTTCCGAACCCAGAGTCGCCATGCTTGTCAAGCTTGATTCTTTAAACAAGGTAGCCAGTCCTCCCATGCTTCTTCGCATTGTCAGCCAAAATATCCGGTACGCCACAAAGCATCCCACGCCTAAAGAAGAGCTGTGGAACGTTCGGGGTCCGAAACTCTGTAACCAGCTGGACTTTATCACATCCGGCCACGAGTCAGCTTTCATATGTCTTCAAGAAGTCCTCCATTCGCAACTCGAAGATGTCCGGTCCTATCTCGGCCCTGAATGGGGTTACATTGGTGTCGGTCGCGACGATGGAAAGCGAAGTGGCGAGTTTTCCCCCGTTTTTTTCCAGATTGGCCGTTGGAAGTGCGAGCGGAATCAAACATTATGGCTGAGCAAGACACCACAAAACCCATCTAGGGGATGGGATGCCGCACTGAACCGCGTCGTCACCGTAGGAGAGTTTGTTGACAAGCAAACTGACACGAGAGTGATTGTCATGAGCACACATTTCGATCACAAAGGAATCGTGGCGCGAGAGGAAAGCGCCAAACTGATTCTCAATGTCGCTCGAGAGTGGAGCAAGGGCGCGAACGGCAAACCCCCTACCACCGTTTTGCTCGCGGGCGATTTCAACAGTACGCCCGCGGACAACGCATACAAAACAATGGTGGCACCCGAGTCAGGCATGGTCGATGTTTCATCGCAGGTTCCCGAAGACAAGAGGTATGGAAACAATCTGACCTACACGTCCTTTGATGAGCCGAACGAAGAGCCACAAAGGATCGACTTTTTGTTCGTCAAGAACCCGAGCCCCGTCACTATCAGGACTTTTGGGGTGTTATCCAACAAGTTCGACGATGATGTCTTCCTGTCCGACCACAGACCGGTCGTCGCTGATGTGGAGATTCCTGTCTTACGTGTAGTGAGGGCCGATTGACCAGAACCTCACTGTCAGTCGTGGCTTGCTTCGTGCTTTGTTACGCAACGCCACGCAAAACGGGCAACGCAGATTAGGCAGGCCTAGACCTGTTTGATGCTTCGAAACATGCATCACGGCGTTGTCGTTTCTATGAAATGTGCTCGCTAGCATGCAGTATTTGGGCACTTGGCTTGTATTGAGCGAAACGTCTCGGGGCAACGAGTTGTGCCGAGCACAACTAAGACAACCAATCTCTGATGACAATACGGATGACGTCCAGTATCAAAATCTCATCGGAGCTTCCAAACTCAGCTGGAAGGCGTTTGCACACGCCCTCAGAGGACGGTCTCGGCGCGTCATCCCGAATCTTGCCGTGAGCTGGCTTGTCTCTGTTCGCTTCAAGTCGAAGAAATGGATAACGACCAGGAGGCTGCGTCGAGGTTAGCCAATGTGGAGTGTTGAAAACCATTTGACGGTGGCGTCGAGGGATTATGCCTCAAGCGAAAAGGCGGTGTGGTTCTGGGATGGTGTCGAGCATACGATCCACAGCCAACAGCTGCCTGTCGATCTGTCCGCCCCAGCCTTCGAGAATGTTGGCATTCAGCCTATCGTGCCTATCTCGCCTTTGCAGCACCGTCTATCCGTACTCCCGGCTCCATGCAGTTCAAGCTTGCGAGTTAGGGCCTCGGGCAAATCACGGCCTCTCAAGCACTCTTTACTGCGTCCGAGATTGCTGAACAATGCAATCAGGGCGTGCATCAAGATCTGGGGATCTTGCCTTACACGAACATTTCAAGACGTCAATATTCAAACACACACTGTTGATGGGCTGCCTGACCCAGTTCGCCGGTGACAGACGGAACGGCTTACTCGCTGGTTCTCAATGACAAATGTTTTCCATGCACTAACAACAAGTGGAGGACCCCAGCAAGCGAGTTCATGCCTTGGGGTGCAATAATGCTCCACACTTCGACGATGAAGGAATCGCAGCGACACTAGCTCCTCGGTAAGAGGGAGCCACGAGAGGCTCCGGGGGGAATACAGGTATTTCGACGTAGGCACTTTGGTATATCGACGTATCTAACCACATTTAGAAGCTTCGCCACACAGCCACAGTAGGCCCATGCTCCCCAAAGTACCTCTGTCAAGGGGCGGTGCTCACTTGCTTCCCCTAAACATCTAAACTAAACCAAGCCAATTCCATATTCCATATACTAAATCTATCCCTAATCCTAACCTGAACCCTAACCTCTAACCCTAACTAGATCCCTAAAAGCATTCCAAGAGTGCATCTTTCTAGGATTTTTCTAGGATTTTCATGGAGGTACATTGACTTTTGCAGGCAGACCCACTATGTGGCTGTGACAGTGGATTTTCCTTCCAGATGTGGTTAAATGCGTCGATATACCAAAGTGCCTACGTCGATTTACCCGTACTCCTCCGGGGGACCTCAGACGAACCCTATTTCGGCATGTCCTCGCGCTAGAGGGAGTTTGGGCATGGCGGGCGCTGGCCTCCGATACCACTGACGGGCGAGTGTAGGGGGGATTGCATGTTATGCAGCCGGAATGCGCAGTTACGTACCGCGCGAATGGATATGGCTTCAAGACCAATCAGACAGATACTAAGCGTAAATGTTTCTTCATGTCTCTGCTCGTCACAATACCGCAAACTCGGAGCAGCTCTATGGTGTCTGCACCAACCGCACGTCCAGAAGCATCGGCAGTATCCGTGCTTGAGAACACGAAGGGAATACCTGATGGCCACTGGGGCTTCTAACTCGGGTCGACTCGCCAACGAAGGGCGATGTATCGGAGCCGAGGATTGCCGGCGTTCAAAAGCTCCAAAGGATAACCAATAGGGTTTGGACAACGCTGTCGTGACAACAGGCCGTTTGGAGTCACTCGGAGACCAATTCATTTGACTTATCGTAACGACCGAACGTTAATTCACCATTCATCCTCCCTGGTGGGGCTTGCTTCTGCTACACAGCAACACACGGGGCTTCCACGGCCTCGGCATCCGATGCACACACGCGCGGACTCGCTACCTTCAACTCAGTAAGACGTTCTCTCGAAGGCAGAATCTTCGACAGGACGAGATGCGGATGCGGGGAGACAGATGCAGATGTGGACCGCTACAGCAATTCAGGAATGTGATGCCATCTTACATAGTCTTGTTCCCTATGTCACGGAGACCAACCCCCCCTGGCTTGACACTCAAGTGGATGAATGAAAGGCTAGAGCAGCAACGGCTCAAGCGTGAGAAGGTGAGATGGAAACGATGACTCTCATTACTGTTCCGGGCCCGCCCTTTGAGAAGGGCAAGCGGGCCCGGGCAGCAGCAGTGTGCATTTCAGACCGAGTGAGTCGAGCCCATGATTGGGCTTTCCGGGGAGCACATGTGTGTGTGTGTGTGTGTGTGTGTTGTGTTGGCGATGGGGGTGGTGCTGTCCGTGCTTTGTGTGCAGTTTCTGCCTGCCAGCGGGAGAAAAACAGTCAATTGTTCAGGACGACGCCGAGGGGGTCGGAACACTGATTTCCTGATGGTTGAGTCTGATGCTTCTTTCTGCACTATTGACGTCGGGTCGTGCAGCATAGTCGTTCGATCCCGGTCGCCACGATGTCGATGTACCGAGTTCAAGTTGTATGAGTCTTTCCCCCCTTCTTCTCTTCTCCGACGCGCTCACCAACCTCCCAATCGCGGTCCGGTTTTCTGCGCTCACTCACTAAATAAAAACTGCATCCAGCGAGGCCAGCAAACGATTCGTCTGTCCTGTTGATACCCAAGAGCCAAGCCAAGCCAAGCGCAGGGTTGGGCATGAAACCAACCAGAGAGAAGACGCAAATCCGGCCGGAAAGGGCGCAAGACATCAGACACAGCGATCCGTCATCGTCGAGTGACACACCCGAACCCCCCGTATCTGGCTCGACCCTGAAGGTGGATCTCCCGCACATGGGAGAGACTCTCCCAACCATATTGCGGCAGCCCAAGGGAAACCCCATCTATCTCGTCCAGACAACCCCAATCAATTGTTTTCTTCCTTTTCTCGGGGCCCCGGGGGGGAGGGGGATCTGGTCGATACCTATGCGTTTTGTTGCGTTCGGGATTCCAGTCCAGGAAGACCACACACGAAAAAGCAGAGACCAGCAGAGCACTGCGCGAGGCTCAAGACAGTATAATAAATTTTGTGCCGTGGACGACGAGCAGAGAGCGAATGTCGCCATCGGCATGCCCATGACCAGCGCCGTCAAGGCATTTCCCACCAGATGGCCCATGGACTGACTGACTGACTGACTGGTTGATGACCGCAGGTGTCACGAAGAATGAACAAACCCTGGTCGACAGAGGCTACCTATGGCCTGGCAGCGGTTAGCCTGGCAGCAGGGAATCCGTTGCAACGGTCGCGGGCGGGAAGAAACGAGGGACAAGCTTCTCCACAGTTGGGCCTGAGTGCTTCTGGCTCTTTGACTCGAAGCGGCGACGATTTTCAACCGGCGCCAACACAGGCACGTTCGAAACCAGGGGCCGGCCAGTTCAGTTCCCGACTAACATACGGTCAATCGCCGACAAGTTACGATGCTAACCTGTGCTCAAGGGAACGGAATCCATCCCGAGTTGCGCGCAGGGTGCTGCGGACGACCGACAGCCAACGGAAGGTCTGCCGAAGTCTGAAGGAAGCAAAACTAAATCATGAGCTGGACCTTGGACCGGCTTTTGGTCGGCCCAGCCGAGCAATTTCTTGCTGCCACACTGTGGAAATACAAGCTAATTACTGTTTTGGCTCTTGTTTGTTTCTGGAGACATTCCCTGTCTCGGGACTCAGCGAGGGCTCGGGGCATCCTGAACATCTCATATTCGTCCATCTCACCTGCACTGGCGATTTCTGTGTCCTCAACCCGTTCTGGGGTAATTTCTGGCGGGGTCAAGTGATAAGATTATGCTTTTCCCTGGCTTTGGTGACCCTTTCCCAAGGTAGGTATCCAGAAGCACTCTCTTGAGGCGTCTTGTCCCGAGGCTGCATGACATTCGACTCTAATCTTGAGGCCTCGACAAGCCTCTGTTGTTACCCCC
>PJEX01000237.1:5168-21240 GCA_005350895.1 Colletotrichum tanaceti
GGGGGGGGGGGGGGGGGGGAGGAGTTTACCAAGGCAAGGCACGCAGCAAGTAGCCCGCATCACGTAGCCTTCCCTGTCCTTGCCCGTCCAACATCGGCCGTCTCGTCCAATTTCGTAGAGGCACTTGGAAAGCCAAGGACCGTCGAGAGGAGCTGTAGCTCCAGCTGCCGGCCAGTGTGACGTAATGTGGAGACTTTCTCCATTATCTTCCATGTCCATTCGCCCACCATACCTAGGCTAGGTGGTCCCGGATTGGACGAATAATCAGCAGGGCGGGGTGGCGCTAAAAGACCGAGGCCCAAGCTTCTTCCGTGATGCCAACGACGTTGAGTGCAGTTTACATGCAGAAGAGAACAAGAGAAAGGCAAGGATTGGTCATTCAAAAACAATACATTGAATCTGCCTGCACTAGAGTCCAAAAGCGATGGCATGTTAAGCTCCTAGGTATTTCAAAATGGAGTTGTGGGAAGAAAAGACAAGACCAGGCCGCACATGCAAATGGTGGTGAGGTGCCCCTCGGCCCACTTTAATTGCTGCCTCGTTTATTCGTCCCGCACCTATCCAGCCCATGACGATGTAGACCCACCCCCCCTCCGTGGCTTGACACGACTGACAGCCACAGCCACAGCCCAAGCCAAGCTGTCGACTTGTTTTTGGCACACACGACAGCAACAGCGACAGCTGCGAGAGCTGCGGGGGGAAGGAATGGAGCATCAGGCAGCGTCATCATGCACAAATCTATACCCTACAGGCTACAGTACCTACTCGCACTCCCCCCCCCCCAACTACCCGTCCAGCACGGATACACCACCACAGAGTTCCAGTCGAACAATCCTACCTTATTCCCTGAACACCAAACCCTGGCCAAAAACATCAACTGCCTGACTGAGCGAGCGAGAGCGTGCTCAACCTCGACCTAGCAGCTGCCGGAGCCTAGTTCAACCTTCCACCACCCGACAACGACTCGGCATTTCGACGGCCTACTCACGAACACCACCTGCGAATATCTACTATTTACGCCGCCATCTTGCCAATCCCGAGACCCATACGAGATACCCATCGTCGCCTTTTATAACCTCCACGCGTCACGGATCCATCACACATCGCCGACTCTCGTAGCCTCCCGCTCCGATCTCGACCACATCCCACGCCCCCCTTGATGACGGAAGCGCCCGCTCCCCGACGACCTACCACCCCGGCGCTCGACTCGTGATCGACCTTTCTGACGCCTTGAATTCTCTCCCCCGCCCATGCTTCAGACCGCCGCGAAACGATAGATTCTCCATCCTGAGTCTCCCTTGCCAGGGTAACGGCGCCATACACACAAAATGTTGGAGGGACTTGTTGCCGGCCTGCTCAACAGGTTTCTGGGCATGTACGTCAAGAACTTCGACCCAGCACAGCTCAAGGTCGGAATCTGGTCGGGCGATGTCAAGCTCCGGAACCTCGAGCTCCGCAGGGAAGCCCTCGACCAGCTCAAGCTGCCCATCAATGTCATGGAAGGCCACCTGGGCGAGCTCACCATCATCATACCCTGGTCCAACTTGCGCGGCGCTCCTGTCAAGGTCTTCATCGAGGATGTCTTCCTCTTGGCCTCGCCTAGGGAGGAAGCCGCCTACGATGAAGAAGAGGATGATCGGAGGAAACAACGCATCAAGATGGAGAAGCTCGACTCGGCTGAGCTGCTCAAGGAGAGGTCTCAAGAGGGCATGAGCCAGGAAGAGCAGCAAAAGAGCCAGAGCTTTACCCAGAGCCTGGTCACCAAGATCGTCGACAACCTGCAGGTCACGGTCAAGAACATCCACGTCAGATACGAGGACGCCATCTCCGCCCCCGGCCACCCCTTTGCTCTCGGCATCACCCTCCAAGAGTTCAGCGCAATCAGCACTGACGGTCAGTGGAAGCCCACCTTCATCCAGGACTCGGCAAAGAGCACTCACAAGCTCGCAACCCTTGGCGCCCTGGCCGTCTACTGGAACACGGATACTGAGCTGCTGGGCCCCGGACGAGAGGTCGACACGGACGAGAAGCCTCCCATGCCCCATGCCGAGATGGTGGACAGATTCAAGAGGTTGATCGGCTCAACTCAAGACACGAAGCTCAACCATCAATACATCTTGCGCCCCGTCAACGGAAAGGCAAAGATTGTCCTCGACAAGACAGGGGACGTCCGTGTCCCCAAAGCCAAGGCAAGCTTGCTGTTCGAAGAGATCGGCCTGGTCATCGATGACGACCAATATCGCGATGGCCTGATGATGGTTGATCTCTTCCACTACTTCATCCGTCACCAAGAATACAAGAAGCTTCAGCCCAAGGGAGTCACGCCCAAGGAAGACCCCAGGGCCTGGCTAAAGTTCGCCGGTGATGCAGTGCTCAGCAAGATCCACGACAGAAACCGTAGGTGGTCCTGGGACTATTTCCGTGAGCGACGTGACGACCGCAAACGCTACATTGAGCTCTTCAAGAAGCGAAAGCAGCAGCAGCAATTCAACGCTCAAGAAACCGAAGACCTAAACAAGCTCGAGGCCAAGCTGGACTACGAGGACCTGCGCTTCTGGCGCTCGCTGGCCCGCAATCAGCTCAAGAAGGAGAACGCCGCTGCCTTGAAGAACCAGCCACCCAAGCAGGAGCAGCAAGGCTGGCTGGCATGGGCTTGGGGCGGTGGCCAGAAGCATCAGGAACAGCATGCACAGGACGACGAGAACACGCAGATCACCGAGGAGCAGCGCAAAGAGCTGTATGACGCCATCGAGTTTGACGAAAAGACCGCCCTGGCCGAATCAGTTGACATTCCCCGAGACTCCGTCAAGATGCAGGTCGAAGCTTGGCTGAGCACCGGAAGCTTCACGCTCAAAAAGAGCCACAACGGCAAGCGGAGCGACCTTCTCAGTCTTCACTTTGACGTCTTCAAAGCCAAGGTGCTACAGCGTCCCGATTCCTTCCTCGCCGATCTCAGCCTCGGCGGTCTCCGTGTCAACGATGGCACAACGCCCGACACCCTTTTCCCCGAAATTGTCAGGGTCAAAGATGCGCCCGAGATCCACGACCAAAAGCGTCTCACCATTGAGGAACTCGAAGAGAATGACGACGAGCCATTTTTCCGCTTCGAGGTTGAGCAGAATCCCATTGACCGCGAAGGAGACATCGCCCTCAGCGGATCCCTCAAGCCGCTGGAGATTGTGTGGAATCCGAACTTCGTGGTGGGTGTCGCAGATTTCTTCCGGCCACCGGAACGACACATGGAATCCATCACAGCCTTGATGGAAACGGCTGGGGCTACCGTCGAGACCTTCAGAGAGCAGACACGCGCCGGCCTCGAGTTCGCACTCGAGGAGCACAAAACCATCAACGCCCAGCTTGACTTGCAGGCTCCGCTCATCATCGTGCCAGTCAGCATCTCCGTCAAGGACTCGACTTGCCTGATTCTGGATGCCGGCCACATCAGCGTCAATAGCGAGCTGGTTGATAAGGACACTATGAAGCAGATCCAGTCCAAGCAACGGCAATCATACAACGATGAGGACTTCAAGCGTCTCGAGTCTGTCATGTACGACAAGTTCTTGGTGAAGCTCTCTTCGACTCAGGTGCTGATAGGCCCATCCATCGACGTGACGAAAGCCCAGCTTTCAAACAAGGACGACACGCAACATCTACACGTGGTAGAAGAGATCAACGTCGACTTCGTCGTCGAGACGTCCATCTTGCCCAAGGCGCCGAATCTGACGAAGCTTAAGGTCTCCGGCCATCTCCCCATGCTCCATGCTACCGTGTCGGACTCGAAGTACAAGAGCTTGATGCGAATCATCGACGTAGCCATCCCCAAATTTGGTCAGGATCAACTACAAGAACAGATCAATGACTCCCAGCGACAGGCAGTGACAACTCGTCCGCGCGGCTTGAGCACCGCCTCGAGCAGGTCGCGCTCACGCAAGGAGCCCAGCCGTCGAAGATCATCACAGTTTCCCTTCATGCAGTCGCAGACCGCCATCGTCATTGACGAAGACGACGAGGACGACGAGTTCGAGGACGCCGACGGCGGCAGGGATAACAAAGACCAGCTTAAGCTGCAGCAGCGTTCTTTCGAGCTCAAGTTCAAGGTGGACACTCTCAAAGGGTCCTTGTACCGGAGCGACCCCGACAGGAAAAAGCCCGACCAATTGCTCGTTGAACTGGTCGCCGAAAAGTTCGACCTTCTCTTTTATTTACGTCCGTACGACATGAATGCCGAGGTCTCGCTGGGCTCCGTTACCATGGATGACTTCGTCGACAACCCATCAGCCGACTTCAAGTCCATCGTGTCGTCCGGGGATGTCGAGGATCGTGAGCAGAATCGCAGCCTTGTAAGCGTCAAGTTTACCCGTGTCAACCGCTTGTCGCCAGAGTTCATGCCCGTGTACGAAGGCGTGGAGACAAATGTCACCGCTGCCATCTCTACTATCAACCTTATTGTGACGAGAAAGACGCTTCTCACTCTTCTGGATTTCATCCTGGCAACCTTTACTGGCAACAATGACGATGCGGCGACGCCACAGGGGCAGAGGGCCATCTCGGACTCGGACTCGGAGGTGGAGGACGACGACGATGACGAGGTCGAGATAGCAGTCGACGCCCCGCCAGAAGACGCTCCAGCCAATGCCGGGTCCATCAGAGTCAAGGTAGACTTGAAGAGTATCCGGATGATTCTCAATAACGACGGGATCCGCTTGGCTACATTGTCATTCAACCATGCCGATGTCGGAGTCTTCCTCTTGGGCAAGACCATGCGAGTCAACGCCAAGCTGGGCAATCTCAACCTGGTCGACGACATCAACCAGGGTGTCTCGGAGGATTCCAATCTGAGGCAACTCATTTCCATTCAAGGTGACGAGCTCGCCGACTTTCGGTATGAGACGTTCGATGCTACCAATAAGAAGGCATATCCCGGATACGACTCTTCCATCTACCTGAGGGCTGGCTCCATCAAGCTTAACTTTCTTGAAGAGCCTTTCCGAAAGATCATCCAGTTCCTTGTCAAGTTCGGCAAGATGCAGGCCATATACAACGCTGCTCGCCAAGCAGCGGCGTCGCAAGCCAACCAAATCCAACAGAGCACAAGCAAACTCAAGTATGATGTCGTAATCATGACGCCAATCGTTGTTTTCCCCAGGGTGATCGCCCAGGGACAGCCCAAGCGGGACGTCATCACTGCTTACTTGGGAGAAATCTACGCCCAGAACAAGTTCGCTCCGTTGGACGATTCCGAGAACTCTCAGATAGCGACCAAGATTTCTGCAGGAATCCGCAACATCCGCCTGACGTCCGACTTCGAATATCCTGGCGACCTCTCGGAGGAGTTGGAGCTCATCGACAAGGTGGACTTGGGCTTCAACGTCACATATGCCGAGCACCAGAACGGCACGAAGCGTCCTGAGCTTGAGATTGAAGGCAGCATGTCGGACTTCAACCTGCGACTCACCCAGTTTCAACTCAGGTTCCTGATGGAGATCTCCAAGGCTGTGCCCGCTGCATTCGCGGCCGACTCGGAGGACCAGGATCAGGACGCCGAACGGGAAGTCGACAAAGATACGCTGCAAAGGGCCAAGTCAATGCCCACCGACAAGGACAGCCAGGAAGACAACGATGCAGCAGTTGATCTTGGGCCTGAACTATCACCCAAGGACCAAACATGGACAAAGCTTGACCTTATCTTCCAGGTCAACACCATTGGGATGGAGCTCTTGCTGGCTCCCGAGGAGAAGCCCGTGGGCAAGCTCGAGAATGCCAGTTTGTCCCGGTTCTCGTTGGACGGCACCAAGCTGAAAACACGCATGCTCAACGATGGGTCTCTCGAGGCCGAGTTCCTGATTCACTCGTTTACCATTTACGACAGCCGCCCTCGTGACGCAAACAAGTTCCGGCGCATCATGACGTCCTCCAACAAGGAGGTCCAGCAGCTGATGGCCAGCGTCACAATGTCCGGAGGCCAGGAGAGGAGCCTCATTGCCATCGTCACCGTCGACAGCCCGCGCGTCATCTTCGCGCTCGACTACTTATTCGCCATTCAAAATTTCGTCATGGTTGGGTTACAGCCCCAGGAGCCTTCGCCGGGAGATGAAGAGTCGCTGCTGGAGACGCCGGAGGAATCGGACGTGGATGCCGATTCTATGCAGGTCACTTGGTCCAACAAAGCCAAGTCCCAGAAGAGCAGTACCACCAAGGAGACCGAAGGGCAACATGGTGACGCCGACGATAAGCCCCAGGGCACCATGAGCATTTCGTATAGGGTGAATATCGTGGATGCGCAGGTCATTTTGATCGCGAACCCCCTCAGCACCAACTCTGAAGCCATCGTGCTCGGCACGAAGCAGGTATTGCTTTCCCAGCAGCACGCACTCACATTTCAAGTGTCCGAGGTTGGCATGTTCCTCTGCCGCATGGATCGGTTCGAAGACTCTCGTCTCCGAATCATCGACGACTTTTCCGTCCAGCTATCGATGGACAGCTCGAAGCCCAACATGACGAGCATCCACGCAGACATCGAGCCCTTGATACTGAGACTTTCACTTCGGGACATCCTCCTTGCTCTGCAAATCGCCAGCAAGGCTACGGAGCTGTCAGACCAACAACAAAAGGAGCAGGATGACAAGAAGTCTGCCTCTGCCGCAGACGAAAGGGCTAGGCAACTGCGTCAATCCGGCCTCAAGCAGCGAACTGCCAGCGGCAAAGGACCATCAACCATGGCGAACAAGACGGTCATGTCCAAGACTGCTAGAGTGTCAGCATCTCAGGCGAAACAAGATCTTGAAGAACAACAGCATGGCACGGCGGTCCAGGCTGCTCAGCCAAAACGTCACGAGGAACTCTCGGCCACCATTGAAGGCATTCGCGTTGTTCTTATTGGCGATGTCCACGAGCTTCCCATTCTCGATTTGGGCATCAAGAGCTTTACCGCCACGGCGGAGGATTGGTCCTCCAGCCTCAAGGCCGAAACAGCCATCGACCTCTACACCAACGTCTACAACTTCTCCAAGTCAGCCTGGGAGCCCCTGCTCGAGCCCTGGCAGGTCGGCTTCGGGATCGCGCGGGAGCAGCAGTCGGGTCTGCTGTCCATCGACGTGGCCTCCAAGAAGATTTTCGATGTCACGATTACGACTGCCACCATTGCGCTGGCGTCCAAGTCTTTCGCCTTCCTCAGCAAAGATGAGGATGTTCTTGGCAAACCGCGCGGTGTCGACGCTCCCTATCGCATCCGGAATTACACTGGATTCGATGTTGTGGTACAGTCCAAGAGCACAACGACAGACGACAACATGACGGCCCGTCTCGAGGAGGGGGAAGAAGCCCCCTGGAGCTTCGAGCCGTGGGAGAAGATGCGAGAGAATCTTTCCACCGAAGGTAGCAGCGGCAGTGTGAGCATCCATCTGGAGGGCAGCGGGTTTGATGCCGTGAAAAATGTCAGGCTGAACCGCGAGGGCGAGGCGATCTATAGCCTGAAGCCCAAGACCGACAACATTCTGCACCGGCTGCTTGTCGAGGTCACCATGGGCAAGGACAACGTGAAATATGTCACGTTCCGGTCGCCTCTCGTGGTGGACAACCTGACCCAGATCCCGGTCGAGCTCGGCGTCTACGACGCTCAGGAGGGCCACCTGCTCAAGATCGAGAAGATTGCTCCCGGAGAAAGCCGACCTGCTCCGGTGGGTGCCGTGTTCCTAAAGTCCCTCCTGGTGCGGCCCGACTCGGGCTTTGGGTATGCATGGTCTTCAGAGAGTCTGTGGTGGAGGGATCTGTTGAAGCGACCTACGCGCACGATGGTCTGCAAGGGAGAAAACGGTGATCCGTTTTACTTCCAGCTCAACGCAACGTTTGACAGGTCCAACCCATTGACCAAGTACGTTTATTTGCGTTCTTTTTCCCCTCCTCTCGGCATGGTATTACGACACGTACTGACCACCTGATGCAGAAACTACCCTTACATGCGTATCAAGCTGTCGCCGCCGGTGATCCTTGAGAACCTGCTTCCTTACGACTTCAAGTACCGCATCTACGACAAGAACACGAAGAAGGACTGGGCAAACTTCCTCCGCAAGGGTGGTCTCAGTCCAGTCCACGTCGTGGAGCTGTCTCACCTGCTGCTTCTCAGCGTCGACATGCAGGACACCGTCTTTAAGCCGAGCGACTTTGCCATTATCAACTCTGGATCGTCAGATGACTTCAAGAAGGAGGACCGACTCCTCTGCAAAGATGCAGACGGCCTGCAGCTCAATCTCAAGCTTCACTACCACAAGGTTCCGGATGGTGGAAGGGCCTTCCGGGTGACGGTCTACAGTCCCTACATCATCTTGAACAAAACCGGGCTCGACCTTCAGATGAGAGCCAAGGGCTTCCTGCAGGGCGCGCGGCCTGCGGCTGGCCAGTCGACTCTGTCCAACAGGTCCAGGTCGGACAGGGACCGGCCCAAGGCGACGCCGTTCATGTTCTCCTACGGCAACGACGATCACAGAAACAGAGCACTGCTGCAGATTGCCGACTCTGAATGGAGCAAGCCGCAGAGCTTCGACGCCATCGGTAGCACGGCAGAGGTGGTGCTGCCGTCGCCTTCCAGGAACACCGAGGTGCACATTGGCATCACGACCGAGGCGGGAGAGGGCAAGTACAAGATGACCAAGGTCGTCACGCTGGCGCCGAGGTTTGTGCTGGAAAACAAGCTCGGGGAAGAGATCAACGTCCGGGAGTCCAGCTCATCGGGCTTCATGACGCTGAAGCCGGGCGCGCATCAGCCACTCCACTTCATGCAAAAGACGGCCGTGAAGCAGCTCTCGCTTTGCCACCCTGGAATGAACAACCAGTGGACTTCTCCCTTCAACATCTCGGACATTGGCACGACTCACGTCAAGATTGCCAAGGCGGGCCAACGCCAACGGCTGATTCGCATCGAGACTCTGATGGAGGGCGCGACGATATTCCTGCACCTTAGCCCAGAGACCAAGAACTGGCCGTATCAGATGAGGAACGAGAGTGACACGGAATTCACCTTTTACCAGGCCAACCCCAGCCTGGATGACGACGGAGTCGAGGACAGATCCGGCTGGCGACCCATCAAGTACAGGCTGCCGGCGAGAAGCATCATGCCCTATGCCTGGGACTTCCCCGCCGCCAAGTTCCGCGAGATCATCATCAACGCCCATGGCAAGGAGAGACATGTCAAGCTTGCCGAGATTGGAAACCAGATTCCGATGAAGTTTGCCGCCACCTCGGGCCAGCAGAAGATCATCGACATCAACGTGGCCGCCGATGGCCCCACGCAGACCCTGATCCTGTCCAACTTCCGCCAATCCAAGAGTCTGTATCGGCAGAAGTCCAAGTCTGGATCCCGCACAAGCACCGACGGCTTCGAAGTCAAGGACCAAGAGACCACTGCGACCTTTCGGGCGCAGCTGAAGCTCTCGGGCATCGGGGTGTCTCTCATCAACTCGCAACTCAAGGAACTGGCTTACGTCACCTTCCGGGATGTCTCGCTCCGGTACCACGACTCTCCTCTGCAACAGACGATTAGTTTCTCGGTCAAGTGGATCCAAATCGACAACCAGCTGTACGGTGGTCTTTTCCCGATGATCTTGTACCCCAGCGTGGTGCCGAAGCGGGCCCAGGAGGTCGACGCACACCCTTCGATCCACGCCATGGTCACCCGGGTGAAGGACGACTCGTACGGCGTGCTCTACATCAAGTACGCCACGCTCCTGATGCAGCAAATGACAATCGAGCTAGACGAGGATTTTGTCTACGCCGTCCTGGACTTTTCCAACATCCCCGGAGCCGCCTGGTCCGACACCAACGAAGAAGGCAAGCTGTGTGACGAAGAGCTGGACATTCCCGAGCCGCAGCAGCAGCAGTCGGGCCAGGACATGTACTTTGAGCTGCTCAACATCCAGCCCATGCAGCTCGATCTGTCCTTCATGCGCACGGAACGAGTCAACGCCGAGGACAAGACATCGTCGCGAAACCCCCTCATGTTCTTCCTCAACGTCATGACGATGGCCATTGGCAACGTCAACGATGCGCCCATCCGTCTCAACGCCCTCATGCTGGACAACGTCCGCGTGTCCGTGCCCGCCTTGACACAGAACATCTCGAGCCATTACAGCCAGGAAGTCCTATACCAGATCCACAAGATCCTCGGCTCTGCCGACTTCCTCGGCAACCCGGTTGGTCTCTTCAACAACATCAGCTCCGGCCTCACGGACGTGTTCTACGAACCCTATCAAGGGTTGATCCTCTCGGACAAGCCCGAAGACTTTGGTCTCGGTGTCGCCAAGGGAGCTGCCTCGCTTGTCAAGAAGTCCGTCTACGGGTTTTCCGATTCCTTCTCCAAGTTCACCGGCAGCTTGTCCAAGGGTCTCGCGGCTGCCACTCTCGACAAGCAGTTCCAGGATCGTCGCCGCATCACGCGTGCGCGCAACAGGCCCAAGCACGCTCTCTACGGAGTCACCACCGGCGCCAACTCGCTCTTCACCAGCGCCGCATCTGGCGTGGGTGGACTCGTACGCAAGCCGCTCGAAGGGGCCGAGCAAGAGGGCGCCCTGGGATTCTTCAAGGGCATCGGCAAGGGCGTTGTAGGATTTGCAACGAAGCCCGCCATCGGTGTTCTGGACATGGCTTCCAACGTTTCCGAGGGCATCCGAAACACAACGACGGTGTTTGACGGCTCAGAGCTTGACCGCGTCCGACCGGCTCGATTCGTGCCTTCGGACGGGATTGTGCGGCCGTACAACGCTCGGGAAGCACTTGGGCAGTCTTGGTTGAAGCAAGTTGATAACGGCAAGTACTTCAACGAGGACTACATTGCTCACCTCGAACTACCACGCGAAGATATGGTGGTGATGGTGACGTACGCCCGCATCCTCCTTATTCGCAGCCGGCGTTTGACATCAGAGTGGGATGTCCCCTTGAAGGATGTGCAAACCATTGCAAAGGAGCGGACAGGCCTGAGCCTGACTCTGCGAGGTGGCACCAACGGGCCGTTTATCCCTATCGGGGATGAAAGTGGCCGCGGTTTCTTGTACAAGATGGTGGCTGTCGCCGTGGAGGAATTCAACAGGCGATTCAGAGGAATGGAGTGAGGGCCATGGAAGTTAGAGAACAGGGCGAGCGAGGGGTTGACGCCGAACAGGAAAGTCTGGTTTATGGTTGGAAGGTGTGGGCCGCCCAGGGCTGGCAGTTTGGTGATGGTCGAGGACGTCTCGTCTTTATAGTTTCCTTAATCCTTACTTCTCTTCCTCTTTGAGGCCTCGAAGCATAGCCTCGCGGTTGCCTAGCAAGTATACTACTTTTAGTCGACGTCTAAGAAATCCAGACGACTTTCTTTCCTCTCGACCTCGGCTTCAATGCTTCGGTCATTACACTTATTAGTTACCAGCAAGACCTTGCCGCCCATCCTCTGCGACGTGGAAGGTTTGTCATTGCGACGACGAAACTGGATAGGCACCAAAGCTGAAATCACAGGTGGACTGCATGAATGTTTTTTTTTACAAGTAACGTGGGTGTGATATCATTAGGTTGAAGAATGACGAACGAAACCAAACGCTTGAGTGAATAAAGCCGCATCAAAAGTTCAAAACAACCGCCGTAGTGCTAATATGATTTGTGATCAAACTCCACCGTCCAATGCAATCTAGTCCATGTTCTAATACCCTTCTAAGCCATCAAAACTCCCTGTCCAACCACGCGTGTAATAATGACTCGGTCAGGTGTGCATCTAATTAGTCACGCCTCACTGCTCTAGTTGGAAGGACAGTGGCCGGTGGCGCAGGCGTCTTGCTTGCAGCAACCACGGAAACCGTTGGAGCACGATTGGAAGAAGCCGGTGCCAGGAGAGCAGACGGTGGGGTCTTGACGCTTCTCAGAGGCGGGGGGGCAGTGGCCGATGGTGCAAGCGTCGGCCTTGCAGCATCCGCGGAAGCCGTTGGAGCAAGACTGGAAGAAGCCGGTGCCAGGCGCGCAGACGGTGTTGTCGGGCTTCGACTCGGGAGAGGGCGCAGCCGCGGTGAGAGTGGCAGTGGCGGCAAGGAGGGTGAAGATGATGGAAGAATGCATTGTGAGTTTTGGGGTGGTGGGATGGAGACTAAGTAATACAACCAAGCGAAAAAAGGTCGATCGATGAATGTGAATGATTGAAGCGAAGATGTGTTTTTTTGCGTGGTTATTCGTCTGAACGATTGTCCCCAAGAAAAGAGAAACCGACAAAGGAAACAAGGAGAAGAAAAAAAAAAGGGAAAAGAAATAGAAAAGGAAACGGGTTAAGTTGTTGATGAGTTGACTGAGTTATCTGATGACGATGATGAGAAGGAGATAGAAACATGTTGGAGGAGGAGACTAGGGTGATTTATAGACATCAAGCTACGACGACAATATGGAGCATCCGCAGACTCGGAGACTATTTCCGGTGCTGCCCTCATCTGGTTCGCGAAGGATCCGGATGTTGGCTGCAGCTAAAAAAAACCAATAATTACGGTTCGGCGTTGTGGTTGGCGGTGGCCGTGAATCCGTCATGTCGTCCTTTCCAGTCCGAACATGGTGTAAGTCGACGCATGACGTCTATCCCCAAGACTCCCATCCTCCTCTTCCCCCCCCCCCAGAATCGGATCCTTCCGAACGCCTAGCGTTGACCACGCAGTGAACTCTAGGCACAGTCATCCCAGCCCTGTAATGAGGCAGGTGTGCGTCGCTGGGCCGAGCTGCCAGTCAGCCTGTTGTCTCTGAGCGCGCTGGGGCTGAGGTGGGAACCAGACCACATCGGGAAAAGAGGAAGCTCGGGATGTTGGGCTGAGTGGTTCCGCAGGCGGCGGCGCAGTCGGCCTGTCAGACGCCAACGGGCTTGGATCAGTTCAACTTGGACTCATTCTCTAATTAGGCCATGAATGTGGTTGGCTGGCCCTTTGCTTTTTTTTTGAAATAGTGCTGACGGCCCACGCTGTGCGTTGATTAGCGTGCGGCGAGCAGGTGAGACCGTGGGTAGAGGGAGGCAAGGTAAGCTTATTCTTGGCTCAAATGACCTTGAGGAGTGTCGAGCACATTCAGATGGTACTCAAGTGGGTGACCGAGATGCGTAGGTAGGACCATCCCTCGTGAAGGTGTGAAAAGATGCAGCTTTGCGTGGCGGAGGCTCATTCGAAGGCGTCGGTTGATGACGGAGGAGCCGATTGGCATCCGTCACACCTCAGCTGCGCCAGAAGGATCCTCATACTTCTCTACCCCAGATCGTCTTCCGGACCAAGCAGTGACTGTGTATCCTTGAGTGAGAGAGTTTCGATCCCCCAGCTACTAGGCCGAGTAATAAGCTGTGTCAATCAGCTGCCTCGATCTGCCTAGGTAGGTACGTCCAAATGAGAAGAGAGCAAGCGCCGTTGTTAGTTTGTCAAGGCCCGATAACGGCCGACGGGGGTGGCCGTGAGAGAGAGAGAGAGGAGCGAGGGCTTGCGTGGACTGACAAGTAGATAGGTAATTAGTAGGTCATTGATGGGATACGAAAGTGATGAGGGGCTTTGATGGGGCGTCGAATTCTCCGACGGTTCGCAGATGTGGGAGTTGCATCCGGTGAAAGTCTCCGGATTTCTCCCCTCTTGGATCCGCCAGCCCTTCGACGTGAATCGTGATAAACTTGTCCGGAGCACGGAAGATGGTTGATATGAGGGGGCTGCAATCCACCAGAAGACCTGCTTGGACCTTCTTGCTGGCTATACGGATACCATTAGTAGAAATGAAGTTTTTTCTTCTTTTTTTTTTTTCTTGACTCAGTCACAACCCCATTCTTGCCCGTCACCGAATCTTGGTCCATGAACGATAGTCCATAGAGATGTTATCCAATCATCTGATGCCCTTCATTGAAATACGCAGTCCGTCCCAACTAGCAGTGTGTGCCAAACAAACAAACTTCGTCTGATCAACAAGACGGGACGAACGGCAACACAAACTGACCGACGCAGCCCTTCTGTGTAGACCGTTTCCTCTCGTTTCACCAGTGCTCACACTTCACCCACATGGAGAAGGGTCCCCAGATTAAAGCCCCTGATGGCCCTGGTCTGGCAAGCTGAGGTGTTGGTCTCGCCCTCTGCAGCAGCGGTGCAGAGCAAGGATGTCGATCGACGTTGGGCAATTGGGACAGGCACCCCTGACGGCTTTTGTGCTCAATTTCCCACATGCGATGGATGGTTCGTGGGGTCACGGAAGAAATGGCGTGTTTGACAGAAAGGGTGAGAAGGGAACCAAGGTAAGGCAAGGTAACTCGGGAGTTTCTGTGTGTCTGTACGGATAATCAAGGCTAGAAAGATCTGCTGCCGGTGGGGGAGGATGTAGGGGGGGAAGCGGAGAGATAATGAATCCTTTATTAATTATCATCCACATGAGGAGGTGCTCTGGGAACTCATCCGTCCACCCAGTTGGTTTTCTTGCTTGCTTGTTCACTTCTCTCAATGTCTGCTTTTCCTTCTTTTTCTCGATAATTACTTCGTCGTCGACGAGTCTGTCGACATCCGTTCCTTCATCATCATATAATACAAGACAGCCATGAAGTTCGCTCCCGTCTCCCTCCTTGCGCTGGGCGCTCTTCTTCCCGGGCTCGGCAGCGCCCAGCTATCCGCTAAGGTTGGCCCGTCCACGACAGCGGCTGCCAAGGCGGCCAAGAAGACGTGCAACATCACCGACTACGGCGCCGAAGCCGGTGCCACGGGAGACATTGGCGCGGCGCTCAAGTCGGCCTGGAACGCCTGCAAGACCGGAGGCGAGATCCTCAATCCGAGGGAGAATGGGGTCTCGGTACTTGGCAGACGCTCTCGGGCGGCTCTGGTGTTGCCATCAACCTCGAGGGCACCATCTATCGCACCGGCACCGCCGGCGGCCACATGATCATCGTCCAGAAGTCGACCGACGTTGAGTTCTACAGCGGCAACTCCAAGGGCGCCATGCAGGGCTACGGATACGAGTTCCACAAGCGTAACACCTTTCCATCACAAAACCCTGACTGCCACGGGCACGGCACTCACTGACAAGGCGGCGCAGAGGGCACCGGCGTCTACGGACCCCGTCTCCTGAGATTCGTGTCCGTCACCGACTTCAGCGTCCACGACATGGCCCTCGTCGACTCCCCGGCCTTCCATTTCATCATGGACACCGTCACCAACGGAGAGGTGTACAATATGATTGTCCGTGGAGGGAACCGTGGCGGTCTTGACGGATTCAACCTCATGGCCGCCAAGAACGTGCACGTTCACGATGTTGCCGTCACCAACAAGGACGAGTGGTTAGTTGCCTGCCCCCCCCCCCCTTTTTCTTCCTTTACATTTCCGCTTCGCCGCCTCGAGAAACCGGCCGTGGTGTCTTTCTTTCTGTTTTATATTTGATTCTGCTCTCCAACAATATCTGGCTAACCATACGTAGTGTCACTGTCAAGGTACGTACGTGGTCACGGCCACCAATGCTTTCAGTGTGTTGGACGAGAAGCCTCACTGACACATCCTAGAACAAGTCCAGCAACGTGCTCATTGAGAACGTCTTTTGTAACTGGTCTGGCGGTTGCGCCATTGGCTCCCTTGGCGCCGATACTGGTAATTTACGCAAAGCCCCCATGTCCACTTTCTGCCTACGATCTAATGATCCTTAGCCATCTCGGACATTCACTACCGCAACGTCTACACCTCCAACTCGAACCAGATGATGATGATCAAGAACAACGGCGGCGACGGCGTCTTCCAAAACGCAACGTTTGAAAACTTCATCGGCCACGGCAACGCCTACTCCCTCAAGATCGACGCCGCCTGGGCCGGCCAGAGCAAGGCCGCGGGCGACGGCGTCGAGTACAGGAACCTGACCTTCTCCAACTGGAAGGGGACCGCGGCCAACGGCGCGTCCCGCGGCCCAGTCGTCGCTCTGTGCGCCGCCGCGGTCCCCTGCGAGAACATTGACGTCTCGGGGATCAACATCTGGACCGAGGCCGGCTCGTCCATCGTCGACAGGTGCAACAATGCTTTTGGCAAGGGGCACTGCCTCCGCGCCGGGTCCGGCACCGGGTCCGGCACCGGGTCCGGCACCTACACCAGCA